>JAODAL010019507.1:0-71824 GCA_025379985.1 Phyllomedusa bahiana | reverse complement strand
CATGCTCCTGATTCAATCTTGATGAAAGTCTAGCGGTCCACATCTATCTGTGGAAAGCCGGATGCGTTTGTCTTGTGATAATGGACTCCTCCGGCTATGCTGAAGGTCCACTCAATATGACGCTGGCTGTAGGCAGGACAACACCTCTATGGCGTGACGAGCCAGCTCGGCCATTCGTCCATTTTGGATAACCAGAAGGTCTATTGGGTCGGAACACATAAAAAAAATCGGTGTTGAGACGCAGTAGTCGTGCACATTGATCTTAAGCTGGTCTCTGGGTGTTGTATGTGTGGCCTGCATTGCATGCGTTGGTGAGGTGGTAAATAAATATTGCCAGAGGTCACCCATTAGGTAGTAATAATGAAAGAAACAGCCAGCTCACCAATCCCGTATATCGGATCGCACGGAAATTCCCGGTGGTAGGAAACATAAGCCAAGAAGAAATGGAGTTGATCCAGCGATTCCAAAATGTATAAAAACCGATCTTTATTGGAACATTACATTAAAAAAGCATCACAGAGCGCAAAGCCGACGCGTTAGGGGAGTACCCCCAATTGTCATGGCATGCACATACAATGATTCCCACTCAATATATAGCAGAATCAACTAGCTATACAGCACTCACCTGAGGGACATTCCACCGCCATGCTTCGGCGCGGGCCCGTCCGATTGGACGCGAGCCGCGGCCACACAGTGATGACGCGCAAGCCATGCCGAGATGTGCCCGGAAATTTGCCGAGCATGAGCATAGCGCACGACATCGGACGCTCGGAATTCTCGGGGGCTGCGAGATCAGGGAGGCGCCGCCGCCAAGCGTGAGTGAGAACGAGATCGCGCACAGAGCAATCGGAGAGTAGCGCTCCAGGAATTGAGAAAATATACACCAAGTAAAATCAAACACCTAAAAAGACGAAGGCTCTGAGGTTATGCACATATGATAATGCCTGCACTTGACATGAACCTAGGCTGGCAATGCTTGATGATGTGAAAAGAAGAACAACTCGGTGTGACAGAAAAATAAACTAAACAGAATACTATATCAAATATGATGTCATAAGCAAAAAGAACTTAATATGATATAGTATTCGTTGCGGTATTAAGTCCGCGTGGCCAAAATGTATCCAGCATTAACATCCAGGCAGCTCCCTGTCTATCTAAGCAAATGATTAAGATACCCCTCGTTTAATAGTTTAATTCTGTTCATAGCAAAAATTCGAAAAAATTTGTCACTCTGCTTTATGAATCCTGTATGACAAGTGTCGTGCTGCATTCGAAATGGTACGGAATCCAGGGTTATGTATGTAATTCAGAGTTCACATGCACGCACTATGAGTTTACGGGATGTGGAACCACATAATGTAAGTCACATTCTGTGCAATGTATGTAAATATATAACTGCCGAAGTGTTACAATTAGATACTGTTGATATATTATAGATTTTACCATGTACCTGAAATGTTTTGTGACTGTGAGAAGCACATGTTTTGCACGGGTAGGATCACACATCTTGTAGAAAACCATATTGTTTTTAAAGGGGTTGTCTAGCTACAATGGATTGGGTTTTAATTTAAAGATCTTTAAATAAACAAAGCAGCTTTGCAATATATGTTCATTACAAATGTCCTAACTGATTTTGAGCTAGCCCTGTTTGTTTTACTCACATCAGCTTCTCAAATCTATGTAGCCAACCTGTTGATCTTATCTTACTGGCTGGTCAGGTCGAATGGACTCATCACCTTTGAAGACAGTCGGGAGAGAGAAGCCCCCCCGGCCACAGAATGCTTCTTTTTTTTTTCTTTCGGAGGGGGAGGAGGACTCTGGCGTGTGTGTCAGAGCAGCTGGATTTAACCTGTGTGTCCCTGCTTCATATGCTCTCTACACGCAGATAGATGTGACTGCAGTACCATGTCTGTTACTATAATCATGATATGTCTTTGGAAAAACTTGTGATCTTTTTACTAATACTATACAGAATCAGGGGGACAGTGAATACTTTATGTTTCTCTCTGTAATTAGGGACACATCTGAGTATAGTAACACTGCCCTTGTTGTTGCATGGAGATGTGGAGACTTGTAAGCTAAGCAGGGGTTATAGGAACACATGATCCCCTCTGCTCTATTAGCACCACAGCTTCTTATTCCTCTCTACACTCATAGATCAAGCCATCTCCTGAAAACAGACCTAGGCAGGCACACAACAGGGTGAACTCGAGAGCAAAATCCCCCTCCCCCCCATGTATAGATAGATACGTAGCTGCCTGTGTGCTGATGGGCAGGGGGGAGAGGGAGCTGAACAGACAGACCAAGAACGCAGCCCCTCAGTTCACTTACCAGGGACACTGACAGGTGAAAGCTCGTAATGAGACAACTCCTTTAAGCAAGTAAGGTGAAAACGCATCTGGAGCTGAAATAATTGTCCAGCAACATAGGATTCCAATGGTTTTGAACGTTTTGCAACCACATGGCAAACCATTTGATAAGACCTCTCCTGCACAATGGGATCATCTCGTGGATAACAATATTGTTCTGTATTATTCTTTTAATCTGAGAAAATGTGCGTTATGTTCAATGACTAAAGTGGGAAAAATTTGTATGGTTACTGAATGTTGGATCGTTTGCGTGGTTGTAATAAATTGGGATCTAGATTTTTTCTCACAATTGTACGGGCACGTTGTAACGCCAATGTGGATATCCTCTGGTGCTGAGACGGTTGGCAAATGTTCTGGGAGATCTTTAGTGTAACTTCAAGAGAGTACAATTACGCTTGGCCCTGGTAGTTCATCCTAGGGGATAGCCAAGCGAGTTGTGTCGTGAGTGATGTTAGATAAATCGTTGTTTTCGTGTTTCCCGCATCTGTTCGATAAGATTTGGTATGGAATGAGTGTGCCTGCGATGTCCGGGTAAGTATAAGTATCTAAGAATGGGTCACTATTCGATCTGTATGATAAGTGAATTTCAAATGCATGGATTATTATTGAGTTATTGTGCCAAATGTATGAACAGCATCCAAGGGTCCCATGCCAAATCAATACACATTATCAATATATCTTCCATACACTGGACGTCACCAACAAAAGGATTTAAATCTGAATAAATATACATGTACTCGTACCATGACATGACCATATGGCCAAATGCCGGCGGAAAATTTGGCCCCCATAGAACACACCTTGTTTCTGCCAAATTTCTAAATTTGTCATTCAACCAAAAATAATTGTGTGTCATGAGGAAAATGAGTACTGTAATGATGAAATTCTGTAAATCGAGAGAAAAATTACTAAAATTACAAAAATGATAATTCAAAGCGAAAATGGCGACGTCCAGTGGTATGGAAGTATATAGTGCCTCTATAACAGGTATCCAAACATAATGATCCTGTCAAAGTTTATTTGCCTTACAGTTGAGTAAATCTCGGTGTATTGTAACAAAAACCCAGGGATACGTTGTACCAACGGTTGCAAGCACGAATCTAACCACTCAGACAGGGGCTCAGTGAGGGACCCCATGCCAGACATGATAGGTCTCATAGGAGGAGGGTCAACCCCCTTATGGATTTTAGGGAGTCCGTATATAAAAACGTTTTGGACCAGGATGAGTGGACAGTGAGATATCTATTTCTGCTCGGGAAAAAATTCCAACTAAATCCTTCCTGTAATAGATCAAAGATTTTTTCTGATAATGCTAGTGTGGGGTCCGATTCCTAGCCGCTGGTAAGTATGTGATCCAGATAATAACAGCATCATTTGTGATGCATATAAAGAATTGGGCAATACTACTATGGTACCCCCTTTGTCTGCCATCTTGAAAGTTAAATCCTTCATATTTTGTAATTCTACCAATGCTTGTTGGCTAGAGTGTGACAGATTAGACGGTACTCGAGACATGGTAGATTGTTATAGCTGGAGTTCTCTAGCTTACCATTTGATGGAATGTATTCATAGATTCAGTTCTTTGCCTGGTAAAGGATAAAAATAATGGATTTCTTGGTTTTGAAGGTTGGTTGAAAAAAGTTCCATTCTATATTGTGAGTCCTGTTCGCTTGTAAATCTGTAAATGCAATGAGTGAAATTGTTCCTGAAACGCATGTCCCAGAATATGAGTTAATGTTTTTCTTCACCCATTGGCTTCTGCCACCTTGCCTGCTGCTGCCGGCTACGGTGTACTGGCACTCTACTTGCTGTCACGTCGCTGGCGTTGTTCCACCGTGACATTTGAAAGACGTGAAGCAGACGCAACAGATGTTCTCCAGTTGATCCATCAGCAAGGTTCTCCAATTTCCTGCATTTGTACTCTCTATTTGGGTGGGTGGAAGGACAAGTGCTGAATTTTGTTTTGTAACCGTGGATCCAGGAGGGTGGGCACACCAGTAACTGTTGTTCATTTTGATGGCCTTATAAGGAGGATCATGTTGGAGGAAATGGAGCATTCCAAGCACTCTGATGTGAGAGATGGAGCCTTGAGTTCCCAAGCCTCGGGGTTGAGGGGCACTAGCAAACTCATCTGCCTCATCTGCCTCAAAATTCACGCCAACCTCTTTCCAAGGCAGGGACATCGGTGTCTAGGAATACCTCCTCCTCTCCTCCTATCCACTTCCTCCGGCACAGCTTCAAACACAGCCCTGACTTGCCTCAGATGGATGCACCCAGAGAGCTGAGGTGCGCTTGCACTAGCTCTGGACCACCTGAACACACTGCCATTGAAGCACCGAAATAAAATTGAGAAACTGTTGGACCATGTGGTTTTGACGGAGGAAAGGCTCCGTGTCTGCATCTGTGTCCGTCTCCTCCTCCGTCGGCTGGCGCGGGACATGCAAGTTCAGCGTGTCACAAAGATCGTTCCAGAAAAATAAGATCACACAATGCTCATGCTGACAAGGGGCATCGTCCGCACTGACCATTTTTGGTGGCTTCTTCAAAAACTGGCAAGGATGGTGCAGAGCTCTTTCACCTGCCTCCACTCTTGGTGTTCAATACCCGAGGGTCCGTTACCGCTGCTTGTCAGGCCATGTGTCACTTCGTACTGGCGTCAATGGGCATTGCGCTGCTCCCACCAAATCGATGGAGACATGTGGAGGGTGGAATTCCAGCGTGTGCCACGGTAAACAATGAGACGGTTGACGGGGAGGCCGAGCTGAGCTGCAACGCAGCCAGGCGGGACGAAGCAGGGTTGCGAACAGCGGAAGTGCGAACTCTGACCTCGGCCTTCTTCAGCTGGCAGTACTGACACGGTAGCTCTTTAGAAATTCTGGATGACAAGGTTCATGACTGTGCCAGGTCAAGGGATGTGCTCCAGCATACGATCTTAAGTGGTCGGCCAGCAGATTTCGCCGTTATAGCATACCACCTTGCCTGGCACAAAGGTTCTTGTCACCCAGCCAGCGCACACGGTCTCGTTGCGGAGAAGCCGTCCACTGCTCCTGACTTGTGTGTGGACGGTCTCCCAAGGCAGATTAATTTCAACACGGCACTGTGTCTCTGGGCACGGATGCCTCCAGAGGACACTTGGGGGGAAAAGGTCCTGACATCCCTGCGGTTTTGGTAAGAGCGTGCGCCGAGCCTGAGAGCCACCGTCACCCCCAGAGGACATCCCACCCAGACGTCACCCAGTGAGCTGTAACAGAGATATAGAAGGCTTGCGTGCTTACTGTCCATGTGTCGGTGGTGAGAATGGACTTTTCCGGAAACAGGATGAAGACCCAACGCGCTTGAAATTTTAGATGACACGTGGTGGCCAGGCAGGGACGGCTTTTCTGGCAAAGAATATGGCTCCTGCTCGGCATCTGGTATGGGGGAATAGCGGGGCCCATGACCGTGGCGGAAAAACCCATCTGTGTCCACCAGACAGAAAGGCAAAATTTCCTAAGGCCAAAAGCCTGTTGTGCAATGCCGAAAATTCAGGCTTTTGGCTATGGGATGGATTTCGGGTTAAGTGTTTCTCGCTCCCAAAACCTGGAAGACAGAAGGTGACTGCTAGATGGCCGCTGTACGGCGTGCAGGTCGTCAAAAACTGGCGGAAGGAGAAGGGGTGGATGGGGATCTTGGTGTGCTGGTGGTACTTTTTTGGGCGACGGTGAGGCTGAAGCGGAGGCTTGATCCCTGTTCATGACTCTGAGAGACATGGGCAGTGAGGAACGCTTGGTGGTGGCGGAGGGGAGGAGGCGGAGACAGAGGGTGTGACAGTGGTTGGAGGGCCCGGCGTCGGTCTGGCCTTTTTGGCCAAAGTGTTCCCCTCCATTTCAACTCATGCATTCGACTGCTTTGTGACTAGGACATGTTGGTGGTGGTTCCCATTATTGACACTACCCCATCGTTCTTCCTCCTCGCCCATGATGAAGCCTCGCAAGAAAATTCTGGGAAAAGCCCCGGATGGATGCAATGTCGTCATCATATCTCATCAACAAGGGGTTGGTGTCCTGCTTTCTGCATCCAGAAGCTGCGGGTAAAGCAAGGGCACTGCAAGGGGTTGCCGACCGCCCGGGTTTTTGGATTGAACGGTTCCTTCCCTCCCCTGATGGGATCGTAACTGGGCGTAGGCAGACTAAAATCATCCTTTGATCTTTTAAACATGCCCTTTCCCCAACCGCATTTTGTCATCAAAAAAGGGCTTTCAGACAAAGGATTTTCCCCAGTGGTGGGTACACGAGTTGACTTTGGGTGCTTCATTTTGGACGGATGTATGAGAGATTAGACTTTGTGGCTGATGGGAGGCGAGGAGGTAAGGGGTGCTGTGCGGTTGCATTAACCCCCTGAAGGAAAGATTGGCGCATGTTCGTTATTAATTCACAGGGCCTGCCCAGCGGACGGCCTGACGGCCCGAATGAGATCCCCTGGATGGTGTTTGCCAGCACTGGAAAGGGGCACCTTTCTGTTCCCCTACCTCCATGTGCTACCCCCTCTTTTTTCGTTTCCCCCTGCATTTGCTCCATGTTGAAAAATAAAAAATTTGAGAAGGTATGAATAGTTTTGAAAGTCTCTTATTAAAAGGGCAATCAAGCTTTTCTAAATCCTCAAAACAAAACAAAAAATTTTGGATCAAAATTAAAATGCAAGGTGTCTATCAACAAATCTGGAGATGGGCAAAAGTAAAAAAACAGTATCTGTTATGTTTTGTATAATACACGTATTTTTGCTCATTTCAATTCACCGGGTGACTATGATTTGCTGTTTAAGATTTACGTGGATGCTGCGTCAATGTACAAAGCTGGCTGTGTCCGTGGGGGTAGGCACATGAGGTTTTGTAGTGCGCAAAAGTAAAAAAAAACACGTATATGTTATGTTTTTGTAAGAATACACTGTATTTTTGCACCTTTCATTTCACCTGTGGTGACTATAGAATTGCTGTTTACAGATTACAGTGGAGTGCTGCGTCAATGAACAAAGTGGGTGCGCAAAAGTTAAAAAAACTCGTATCTGTTATGTTTTCGTATAATACACGCGGTATTTTTTGCACCTTTCAATTCACCTGGGTGAAAATAGAATTGCTGTTTTAAGATTTACGTGGATGCTGCGTCAATGAAACAAAGCTGGGTGAGCAAATGTCAAGGAAACCGGTAATTGTTATGTTTTCAGTTATAATACACGGTATTTTTTGCATCCTTTCAATATTCACCTGTGGTGACTATAGATTTGCTGTTTAAGTTTTACGTGGATGTGGGTCAATGAACAAAGCTGGGTGCGCAAAAAGTCAATAAACACGTATTGTTATGTTTTTCGTATAATACACGGTATTTTTGCACCTTTCAATTCACCTGTCGGTGACTAATAGAAATTGCTGATTTAAGATTTCGGTGGATTGCTGCGTCAATGATCAAAGCTGGTGCGCAAAAGTCAAGAAAACCACGTATCTGTTATGTTTTCGTTTAATACACGGTATTTTTGCACCTTTCAATTCACCTGTTTTGACTTAGAATTGCTTTTTTAAGATTTACTTGGTTGCTGCGTCAATGCACAAAGCTTGGTGCGCAAAAGTAAAAAAAACACGTATCTGTTATGTTTTCGTATAATACTCGGTATTTTTTGCACTTTCAATTCACTGTGGTGATTTGAGAATTGCTGTTTTAGATTACGTGGATGCTGCGTCAGATACAAGCTGGGTGCGCAAGAGTCAAAAACTCGTTTATGTTATGTTTCGTTATTATATACCAATGTATTTTTTGCACCTGTCAATTCACCTATTGGTGGACTATAGAATTGCTGTTTTAAGATTTACGTGGATGCTGCGTCATTGAAACAATGCTGGGTGCGCAAAAAGTAAAAAAAACACGTATCTGTTATGTTTTCGTTTAATACACGGTTATTTTTTGCCCTTTCACAATTCACCTGTGGTCTGACTATGGATTGGCTGGTTTTAAGATTTTCGTGGATGCTGCGTCAATGAACATTGTATGGGCGTGCGCAAATTTCAAAAATCACGTATATGTTATGTTTTCGTACAATACACGGTTTTTTTTGCCACTCTTTCCAATTCAACTGTGGTGACTATAGAATTGCTGTTTTAAGATTTACGTGGATTGTTACTGCGTCAAGTGAAACAAAGTGGGTGCGCACCAAAGTAAAAAAACACGTATTTGTTATGTTTTCGTTATAATACACGGTATTTTTTGCACCTTTCAAGTTCAATGTGGTGACTATAGAATTGCTTGTTTTAAGATTTTACGTGGATGCTGTGGTCTATGAACAAAGTGGTGCGCAAAAGTCAAAAAACACGTTTATCGTTTATGTTTTCGTATAATTCTTGTTATTTTTTGCACCTTTCAATTCACCTTTTATGTCTATAGAATTGCTGTTTAAGTTTTACGTAAAATGCTGCGTCAATGAACAAACTGGTGTGCGCAAAAGTCAATAAACGTATTGTTATGTTTTCGTATATCTACACGGTATTTTTTGCTCCTTTCAAATTACACCTGTGGTGACTATAGGAATTGCTGTTTAAGATTTACGTGGATGCTGCGTCAATGAACAAAGGCTGGGGTGCGCAAAAAGTCAAAAAACCACGTATCTGTTATGTTTTCTGTAGATACACGGTATTTTTGGCAAACAAACAACCTTGTGATGTCTTCAAGATTGCTTGGGGAAAAAAATTTTTTTTGTTAAATTTTTTTTTTTTTAAAACTTTGGGCAAATAAGGTAGATATATCAACACAGGTGGACATTGGTAAAAAAATTGAAAATGAACACCTATCTGTAATGTTATACTGATAATTTAAAAGTGGAGTTTTGCAACTAACAAGAGACCTGCAGTTACTAGAAATGATGTGCATCAGTATAAAGTTCATGCGCTGCCCAATTCACAGGAATATTTCAATAGCAAACTGTTATTAATAAAGAGTATTGCAAGTTGCAATGTCTATAATAAGTCTTGGTGACCTTTATCCAGGTGTTATTTCTAGTAAGCTTGTCTGGGGTATGAATGGGTGTGGTGTGTTGCCTGCGGGCACCCCCCCCCCCCCCCCCCGCTCTCCTGTGACTTTACAGCGGTAGATGCTGCTTTATAAAATTTCTTAGATAACTACATAACTCTTCAAAATCTCTAATTAACTAAATTGGAAGGATCACAGATAATAGTAGAGGTTTCCTGTGCAAGAAATAGACTAATTTCGCTGAGCTGTTTGGCCACAGGCCAGAGGAACACGTCTTTTATATGAAGTCGCTGAGAGACACTAAGGTCTGAACAGGAAACGCTTTCATATGTTTAATACGTGGTTCATGTGATTTTTCAGCCAATCGAACCATACCCACATCCCAGTTCTGACGTCGCACACACATTCACCCTGCTATATTCTTTAATCTCATTTGCTGGGCCGCCCAAAAATTACCAGAAGCGCCGTAAATGGCGTGAATCTTAATAGATGAAGCACAGATTTGAAACCTTATTATCGCATGATCTGAAAATTTTCGGGATCTCATAAATACCTGCCGGATTTTCAACTTTTGTCGATAAAAATCGCTCAACAACTAGTGATGAGAACATTGTGTCAACTATCATTATACGGATCGGTAGTCGTATGGTCGTCCAATTATATTTGGCCGATAGTCGATATCAGTTTATCGACGATGACCATTAAAGTCTAGGGAGAGGGAACAACACTTCATTCTTACAACCAAACAGGGGTGGAGAAGTGGGAATTAACATCCACAAACAGTAAATGGTTACCTGCTACTCTTAGGCAAAGAAATTAGGCAACAAGAGTCACAGAAAAAAAACTGACAGGACTTTCACTTTCTGTCTTGTACACAGATGAACCTTAAATCTGCATGTCCCACAAATTAAAAAGTGACAGTAGGCAGTATTTTTGAAATCATCATTTTTGTTTGAACTGGACATTGACTTTTACCTGTCTTGTACCACTGCTAGAACCATAACGCATGACCCACAGATTAACAAATGTGCTAGAAGATGGTGTCTAGAACCACCATTTTTAGTTGAACTGCGACATTCATATGCCGTGTCCTGGAATGCAAGGCTATGAACCAAAACCAGCCATGACCCAAGATTAAAATGTGCTGAAAAAGTTGTCTTTGAACCACAATTTTAGTTGAACTGGACATTGGGACTATACCTGTCTGTTTTTTTACGCAGCATGACCCTCAAACCTGTATGACCCACAGATTAAAAAAGTGCCGGGAAGAAAAGTTGTCTTTTGGGTACCACTGACTACAGGCGTAATTTACTGATCAATATGTATAACACGTATGCGTACACTGAGCTTCTTTGCGCCAAACCAGACTCATGGAGCTGCAATAAAGTTTTTTATTGTTATTTGGATTTTAATATGGCGACATTCGACCATGAATACGCGGCGTTAAATTACTTTCCAAATATGTTTATAACACAATTTGCGACAAACTGTTTTTTTTTTTTGTCATCTGTAACCATGGAGACATATAGGGAGACATGTATGAAATTGTCTAGGTCTAAGACTTTCTTAGAGCGCCCCTTTCATATAGTGCTCTGAATGAAATGAAAGGGGCGCCCTGATTGGTTGCTAGGGGAACAAAGAAAGTCTTAGACCTAGACAGTTTTCATACATGAAGCCCATAGTTCTACATCAAGAGCTGTATTGGATATTTTTACTCAAAACTATTTGCAACATTGCTTTATTCTTTTATTTTAGAGAATCAAAGCAATAAGAATTTTTTGCAAAATAACATATATTATTTAACATAAAAAATAGGGAGACAAATAAAATGAAATGTTTTTTTAAAACACTTTCAATGTTGGAATATTTCTGCTTGCACATGGGAAAAACAATGTTAATGTAGATTTCAAGAGCTATTTATTATTTCTGTGAAAGAGAAAGAAAAAACATAATTTTGCAAGGGAAGAGGGAAGCAAAGCAAGTGATCTTTTAATAATTGCCTCCATTAATTATTCATGCACCGAGTGCATACTACTGTAAGCAGCAGATCATCATGAAGATGTGCTAATTACACATGCCACATCATAGATGAACTGAATGAGAGAGAGACATGCTGAACCTAGTGATATCAAACAATGTAGATGTAATGTCAAATACTAAGTTAAAGTAATCTGCATCAAACAGTGATTATTTCTGGAGATGAAAGTTTTCATGATCTAAATCTCAGTCTCAGATGTTGTGCAACAAGTGAGGCTGTTATAAAAGGAATTAGCTTTCGTTCACAAAGGTCTGTGCAGTATCAATTTTAGTTATTTTCTATTTGCCCTTCTGTGAAATTCTCTTTTTAAAACTTTTTTTTTTTTAAAAAAAAATAAAACATGGGGAGTAATAAAAGTGTACAGTTGACAGCACTTATGTGTAGCACATTGCTCAAGAAATATGTACTTAGACTGTCACTTAAAGTAGAGCAGTGGCAAAGCACAATATCTATCTATAGTATCTCTATCTACAGTGGTGGCCAAAAGTATGGGCACCCCTGCAATTCTGTAAGTTAATACTCAGTTTCTTCTGAAATATGATTGCAATCACAAATTCTTTGGTAGTAATTTATTAATTTATTATTCTTGCAATGAAAAAACACAATAGAGATAAACAAAATCAAATCATTGTTCATTTCACAAAACTCTAAAATGGGCCGGACAAAAGTATGGCACCCTCAGCTAATCTGGTAGCACTACCTTTAGCCAAAATAACTGCGAACAACGCTTCCGGTAACATCAATGAGTTTTTACAGTGCTTTGTGGAATTTTGGACCTTCTTCTTTGGCAAACGCTCCATGTCCTGAGATTTGAAGGGTGCCTTCTACCAAATTAAAAATACCCGCCATTTTGAGATCTCTACACAGGTGTTCTATGGGATTCAGGTCTGGACTCATTTGCTACCACTTTAGAAGTTTAGTGCTTTCTCTCTAACCATTTTCTAGTGCTTTTTGAAGTGGTTTTTTGGGTCATTGTCCTGCTGGAAGACCTATGACCTCTGAGGGAGCCCCAGCTTTCTCACACTGGGCCCTACATTATGCTGCAAAATTTGTTTGTAGTCTTCAGACTTCATAATGCCAGCACAACGGTCAAGCAGTCCAGTGCCAGAGGCAGCAATGCAACCCCAAAACATCAGGGAACCTCCGCCATGTTTGACTGTAGGGACCGTGTTCTTTTCTTTGAATGCCTCTTTTTTTTTCCTGTAAACTCTATGCTGATGCTTTTCCTAAAAAAGCTCTACTCTTGTCTCATCTGACCAGAGAACATTTTCCAAAACGTTTTAGGCTCTCTCAGGAAAATTTGGGCAAAAATCCAGCCTGGCTTTTTTATGTCCGGGGTAAGAAGTGGAGTCTTCCTGGGTAAACCTACCATACAGTCCCTTTTCATTCAGACGCCAACAGATAGTAAAGGGTTGACACTGTTGTTACCCTCGAACTGCAGGGCAGCTTGGAACTTGTTTGGGGATGTTAGTCAGGTTTCTTTATCCCCCAATCCCCACAATCTTGCGTTGGGAAAACTCTCGTCAATTTTTCTTTTCCCTCCACTTCTAGGGAGGTTACCACAGTGCCATGGGCTTTAAAAATTCTTGATTGACACTGTGCACGGTAGACACATGAACATTCAGGTCTTTGGAGATGGACTTGTAGCCTTGAGATTGCTCATGCTTCCTCACAATTTGGATTCTCAAGTCCTCAGACAGTTCTTTGGTCTTCTTTTTTTTCTCCTGCTCAATGTGGTAACACAAAGGACAACAGGACAGAGGTTGAGTCAACTTTATCCATGTCAACTGCCTGCAAGTGGGGTTTAGTTATTGCCAACACCTGTTGGGCCACAGGTAAGTTACCCGTGCGTTAATTACACAAATTAGAGAAGCATCACATGATTTTTCAAACAGTGCCAATACTTTTGTCCACCCCCTTTTTTATGTTGGTGTGGAATTAGATCCAAATTTGGCTTTATGACAATTCTTTTTGTGGTTTTCCATTGAAGACAAATTAAATGAAGATAATAATACCAAAGAATTTGTGATTGCAAACATTTTCAGGAAGAAACTGAGTATTATCTGACAGAAATACAGGGGTGCCAATACTTTTGGCCACCACTCTATCTATCTATCTATCTATCTATCTATCTATCTATCTATCTATCTATCTATCTATCTATCTATCTATCTGTCTGTCTGTCTTACCTGTCTATCTATTTATTTATATGAAAAACATTATATACGGCACATACTCTTCAATTTCTTGGGTTGCCCAAAAGTTGAAATAATAGCAACAAATGTAATAATTAAAAAAAATGCAGTCCTCCCTTATGAATCATCTCCCACTCCAGTACCAATGCTTTGGTGTTCTCTGAAAGTGTTTGCTTACATGCCAACAGCAATTATACTGTACACATTACAGGAGTATCTCAGTATTTTGTCTGAGAAAGCAGGATTTCATAGTGAAGTCCAGTACTCGTATAAAAAATAAATAAAAAGGCTTAATAAAAGAAAGTAAAATCAAATTTTTCCCATTAAATAACCACATATAGTGCAAACATACTGAAAGCATATAAAAATATATTGGGTATCCATAGATTTGTAGTGATCTATATGATAAATATAAATGTTAATAAAAAAAATGTAAACAATGGCAAATTAACATTTTTTTCCATTAATCCCCTCATAAGAAGTGAATACAAGTCAATCAATGAGTAATAAGTAGGTCAAAATAGTACAGCTAAAATAGCAAAATCTATCCTATCTCCTTAAAAACAAACAACAAAAAAAACTTACAAAAATAATTTCTGCTGGAATGTAGGGCGAAAAAAAAACTTAAAATTTATCATGAAGGACAGAATAACCAGTGTTCTTCATTGAATAAGTACCTCCTTACGTCTGTCTATGAATCTACCAATAATCATTCATGAGGTATGAAATCTGTTATTTTAGTTTCTTACATGCAATTTAATGAACAGTAGGAAGCTGCTGGCTGTTTTCATGGTGTTGGCTGGAACAGGTTGCATTATCTAATCTAATGTATTATCTTCTATTTATCGTTGGGTACATTATGTATTGCACACAGTATGTTGGATGACAAATATATGGTCGCATGCTACCATACACAGCTTGCTTTAGATCAACAATATGTAGCTGGTTGCACTGACCATCTCTTGACTCTGTTAATGACCTAATAATTAACTTTTTATTTCTAGATGATTGTTTATACAATTGGTAAAATAGAGTTATTAAAAACATTTATGGTTGATACTGTTCTGAGATGGTCCTTATTTAACCAAGCTAACTAATAGACTGTGTGTGGAGGATACTGCACCCTCTAAACTGATGTCTGCTAATTTATGTAATTTATACATTTATATAGTGCTGTATATACCACAACATTGTACAGAGATTGTTAGTAATCACATTGGTTATTGACTCTATTGGGACTCATAGTCTAAATGCTTGCTTATGCTATGAGTGCGTTTTTGAAGTGTGGGAGGAAACCGGAGTACCTGGATGTAACCATACCAACACAGGGAAGACATGCAAACCTCTTTCAGATGTTGTCATTAATAGGATTTGAACCTATGACTAGAGATGAGCGAGTGGTAAAAAGTTCTAGTTTGATTAGAAACTCAAACTTTCTATGTGAACTAGTACTCAAACTCAACCCCCATTAAAGTCTATGGGATAAGATGTTCGGGTTCATTTTCATACCTATAAAGGTGAGGATAAGCTGTAATTACCATCCATAACAGTAAACTGGATACGTGGAACAGCTTAGTGAAGAAAATGTGGCTCTAAGAGTGACAGAAAAAAATTGAGAGGCTAAAATACTTAATTTCTTTCAACGGCTAACTGAAAAGATGAGGACAGCTTGCAAGCAGGGGCATAGCTATAGGAGGGGCAGCGGTAGCAGCTGCTATGGGCCCTGCATCCTGAGGGGGCCCAAAAGCAACTTTGACACATAGGATATTTGGAGGGGGTGTGTAATACAATTACTGAACCCCCAAAACTGCAAAAACAGAACGTTTGGGCACTGAGTATGATTTAGCAAATCCAAGCCCTCTGTGTAATATAGATCCATGTATATGAGAGTTAGGCGTTATGTGAGCCTGCAAATGTTGCCAAATAACAGCTTCTGGGTGTGGGAAAGATGCAGCCAGAAATACCAAACTCCCTAACTATTGATGTTTATGGAGAGGAAAATGTTATCTAACTAAGAGCAATCTGTACAGTACAGAGAGTGAGATGAAAATGGCGTTCACAAGGCAATACAGTGAAATATATATAGCATGGTCATGTGATTTTAGCAGCCAATGAGAGCCTTACACCTCAGCGATGACTTTTTTGACACTTCTCTGTGCTCTTCATAGATTGGATGGCTGCCAAAAGTGCAGAAATGTGATTGGATGGCCACCAAAAGTGCAGAAAGGTGATTGGATGGCTGCCAAAAGTGCAGAAAGCCACTGAAAACGAAACTGAAGGTAGTGTGTAGAACTAAAACTTGAACGAGCAGTAAAATGTTCGGTTCTGTTCGAGTTCTAAAATTTTTTGAAGTTCTACTACATCTTAACATTTCTAGAACAGTTTGATCAACACTACCTATGACCCCAGAGCTGCTAGATAATAGTGTTAATCAAATCGAGATTGCAGACCCGCAACACTTTATATATCAATCTTCTTTTATTTCATAACATACGTTACTCGCCAAACGTTTTGTTAAAGGCTACGTACATAGATAATAAGTCAAAACAGAATAGCAGCGTGTTGTATCAATCAGTCAGGTAAATACCTTTGCAGCGCTCTTTGGCGTTCAGGTAGATGGGAGTAGCATGGACAACCGGCCAGACGAACGCTGCATGAATGCAGCGTTTTGAGGGAACTCCGCCCCCTTGTTTTAGAAAGGGGGCGGAGTTACCTCGAAACTTGCATTCGTGCAGCGTTCGTCTGGCCGGTTGTCCATGCTACTCCCATCTACCTGAACGCCAAAGAGCGCTGCAAAGGTATTTACCGACTGATTGATACAACACGCTGCTATTCTGTTATGACTTATTATCTATGTACGTAGCCTTTAACTGAAAACGTTTGGCGAGTAACGTATGTTATGAAATAAAAGAAGATTGATATATAAAGTGTTGCGGGTCTACAATCTCGATTTGATTTACATGGATGATTGGAATGTCAAGAGAGAATTCCTGAGCTAGACCCAAAAGCGTGCTTGTGCTTCATAAACTTAAGCGGTAAAACATATATATGTTCAGAGACAATAGTGTTAACCACGAAGCCACCATGCTGCCCTTAAATTTTTGCTTTAGGGTGACCAGCTGACGAGGATCACGTGACTAGCATAATTACTTTAAGAGTGTCAGAATGCTAGCAATATAATCATAATCAGATATGAGGAAAGACATGCTCATTTTCATATAGCACCCTCCTTTAAAAATCCTTATGTCTCAAGCGTACTGTCCAATGCTCTAATAACTCTAATTAAAATAGAATCTTTTTAAGAGGTTAATGTAGATCATGATTTGAATCACATAACATATCCTATGGTGGCTGTGTTGAAAAGTTAGGAAGAGACCGAACTTCGAATATTGTAAATCCGCAGTGTAAACAATACAATCCTTAGAAGTTAGTGTAAAAAACTAAAAACTTATGTTTAACCTGATGAAGGGGAATTTCAATCCCTGAAATATGTTGTCTTTATGTAACTAAATAGATTTGTTTTGTTTTTTACACTAAGGCAATGATCACACGGCTTATTTTTGGATGGATTTCAGCCGGTAATTCACGCCGTACTTCGCGAATTACGGGTGAAATCCGTCCCTGTCATTACGGTAAGCCACAGTTCTCACAGAGAACTATGGATTCCATCTCCTCTCCCCGCTCGAGAAATACGGCGAGCGGGGAGAAAGTGACATGTCAATTATTCATGGCGGTATACGCGCTGTGGATAATGAATGTCTATGGGAGCGGCAAGCTGCCGGCTTCCCCCATCCTCCACCAACCCCCCCACCCCACCCCCCCCCTCCCCGCTGCCGAGCACACGGCGTAATTGCGGGCGAACTCCGTCCCGCAATTACGGCGTGAATAAGTCGTGTGAGCATAGCCTAATGCCTCCGATTAGTATAGTTCACACTGATGATTTACAATTAAGGAAGCTCAATCTTTATTAAAACATTTTTATTCCGCCACCATCCAGTCATGGATCAACATTTTTGAGTTTATTCCAGTTGGATGTTCAGGACCTTGTAGCATCCCTTGTTTTCATGAATTCAGCAGGGGTGCAGTTAAATACCGTATATACTCGAGTATAACCCGATCCGATTATAAGCCGAGGCACCTACTTTTGCCACAAAAACCGGGAAAACTTATTGACTCGAGTATAAGCCTAGGGTGGAAAATGCAGCGGCTATTCTTGAATTTTAAAAATAAAAACAGATACCAATAAAATTACATAGGCAGTTTAATGTCCCCTATAGACAGATATAGCATTTTAATGTCCCCATGGCAATATTTGGCTGTATAGCAGTTTAAAATGTCCCCCATATAGGCAGGTTATAGGCAGTTTAATGTCCCCCCAATACGCTGGTTAATAGGCAGCTATATGTCCCCCTAGCAGCCTATAGGCAGGTAATTGCCCCCATAGGCAGGTTACAGGCAGGTATAGGTCTCCCTACACAGGCTATAGGCAGGTATAGGTCACCCTAGGCAGGCTATAGGCAGGCATAGGTCCCCCCCAGCAGGGTATAGCAGGCATAGCAGGGTATAGTCCCATAGGCATGTATAGGTCCCCCTAGGCAGGCTATAGGCATATATAGGTCCTCCTAGGCAGGTATAGGCAGGCTATAGGCAGGTATAGGTCCTCCTAGACAGGGTATAGGCAGGTATAGGTCCCTCTAGCAGGTATAGGCAGGTAAAATGCAGGGAAAGGTCCTCCTAGGCAGGGCATAGCAGGTAAAAAGGTCCCCCTAGTAGGTATAGGCAGCTATAGGCAGTATGGGCCCGGCTATAGGCAGGTAAGGGCAGGTATAAGCAGGCTATAGGTCCCCCTAGCAGGTATAAAGGGAGGCTATAGGCAGGTATGGGCAGGCTATAGGTCCCCCTAGCAGGTATGGGCGGGCTATAGGCAGGTATGGGCAGGTATAGGCAGGCTATAGGTTCCCCTAGCAAGTATGGGCAGGCATGGGCAGGTATAGACAGGCTATAGGTCCCCCTAGCAGGTATGGGCAGGCATGGGCAGGTATAGGCAGCAAAAGGTCCCCCCTACAGGTATAGACAGGCTATAGGCAGGTATGGGCAGGGTTTCAAAACAAAAAAACAATCACTTATCTTGATCCCCGCTGCTCCGTCTCTCGGGCGCGGTTGTGTGGAAATTTAGAAATTTGTAATTTTTTTATTTACGTTTTATACACTTTGAGAACATTTATTTTTGTTTCTACAGCTTTGTTATATTCTACAGCATTGTACTTTAGCTTACCCTTTATATTACTGCTAAGAATCAGAACTATGTAAGATCTAATAAAACATCATGTGACCACTGTCATATTCTCAAATACAATACTATATTAATGAGTAAAGCATTAGATTTTGCAGCTGAAAAGAAGCCTTTTCCTTCTAATGCTCAGTGTTATCTCATTCTGCTTCCTTGACAGTGTGCATTTGATGATAAATTATCTAAGCAGCCAGACACTTTGGTGTGTGCATATGGTGTTTACTAGCATTGTACTGGCACAAGCCAATGTGTTGACACTGTTTAGTTACTAGAATTGTGCTTTCAATGATTATTAGCTAAATGCACATCTGATTATGTTTCTGCATGAACAATTTATCTGTAGGATGAGCCTCTTCTGCCTAAGGAGCTTCGTCACTAAAAAAACTCATACTTGGTATTATCACTTTCTTGCCAATTTTCATTGATGTATTTTTTTGTTCTCGTTGTGAGAGTTCTAACTGCAAGGCAGCCTTCCTTGGCTGAACACTTCAAATCTGTATAGTAAATTACTAGTTTTCTCAAGTGTAGCTTTGTCTGCGCATTATATGAAAATTAATTTGATCAAGGTTTAAAGGTTTAGCAATGAAATGCTTCAAGACTCCTAAGAACATTTAGTCATCTATGACATTTTTGTATCACCACTAGTAATTATTATCCTTTCTACACCGTAACTGGATTTATCAAACCAACAAATTCTGTTATTTGCTGTGAGAATTATATATTTGATGCTTTTGATACAGTGTCTTTATTTAATCTTACAGGTGGAAAAAGGGTAGCAGCCTATCTCTGCTAAGATCAAAAGTATGGAATAGGAGACAAAAGGAGAACAAATGTAGAGCTTAAAAAGGGATGAAATTAAAAGAGCTAAGGGTTTGCATATTAAAAATTAAAGTTTTATGGGGAACTTATCATGCCAGTGTTTTAATACATTTTTCAGTGAGTTGTCCTTTTCTGGGGCTTTGGATCTTTTTGTTAGGAACATTTGTATAATGTTAGATAATACAGTGAGAGTAAAGACTAAATATTAAGTCTGTGTTTACATGGTGCTATTTGCTTATTTATTTATGTATTTTTGACATTGTTGCCTTGTTTTTCTGAAATTCTTAAAAAAAAATAGTTTTGTTGTATTTTTGGAACAATATTTATGCAACATGTAAACCCAACCTTATGCATCAAAGAAATAGTGTATCTCCTAAACCTAAAACTAGCCAACAATAGAATGGTAATCTCGTCCACGTGGTATGTAAACCCCTACTATTGTAAATCTGGAGCGAGTAATTTAACTATCTGGCAGTAGGCGGCATTACATTGCTGGGAGAAAAAGCAGAAAGAGAGGAAACCAAGGAAACTCAGTGGAAGTAATCAGTCTGAAGAGAATGTTAAGCAGAAGAGAGTGCTTGACAATGTGGGCAGTCCCCCGAAACATTGTGCAGTTTTATACTCACTGGCTTAGAGAGAGGACGTGATTTTGAGTTTCGCTGTCCAACATTGAATCCCCAAGTGTAACGATGTCTGGGGGTCGAATACAGAGTTTTCGATGTGAAATTCATCTGATGTTTTACATGAACTACTGAACCACAAGTTTGTTCTATGCATGGCTATATTTGCTGTTTTGTATATGCTATCATTAATTGGACTATTAATATAAGTTCTTGGAGCAATAATCAAGTATTCACTGGCATAAAGTTTGAAGATATACACTTTGAATTGTGACCTACAATTTGTTGAAGATTGCATTGTTGAATGGGGTTGGGGCCACTGTGATGGTCACTGACTTGTGGTGTGTTAATAATAATACATAATAATGTATTTAGTTATATAAAGCAGAAGAGAGTTGGCAGTTAGAGAGACAAGTGCTCCATTTTGTGACAAATATTAGGACACTAAGGGTGACATGGCTCCATTTTTCTGGTGTACTTTGAGCCAAAAAGAATATATGAACAGGGGCACTCCAAAGTTTGGCGCGATAAGTGCCCTTGTAATGCGCCAAAGAAACTTTTTAATGCGCCAAAGTTTTGGGGCGTTCTGGGTGCGCGTTGCACCACATTTATAGAATTAGACACATTTATTATTCTTTGAGGAAACAAAACAGGTGCAGAACAGTTAGAACAGCCAGACCAAGTTACAGGTGGTTTGCCTGAGCCAGACTTGTTGTGTTTGCACTACAATGCGCCTGTATGTATGACCTGCAGAAGAACAGGTTCATACATTCTGATGCATTCTACACTGCCTTAAAGCAATTTACAACTGACCTGTCAATGCCAACGTTCATGCCTGTCGCCCTAAGTCAAGTATGGTAGCTGAAAGAAACACAAGGAGTTACCCATTCTGGGGACCAGTTGGTGGAGTTGAGACACAGTGAGACTATGGGGGACATGTATGAACGGGTCAGTTTCGCTTTTATGGTGTTAAATACGGCAAAAGTGAGGGGACTGCCTAATTAGCTGATGTATGACACGTTGAACGAACATGTTTGGTGCACTATGCACCATATGCGACGCTTTGTAATGCGGCAAACATGTGGTGGCATTCTGAGGGCATTATGGGGCGTGTTGCACCACACTCCTAATATTAGACCTTTCAATGTTTCCTTTCACTGTATGCCCTGGAAAGGAAAAATTTGAAGCAACATTCTTATTAGATTAATTGACCATGTGTAGTCTGGCTATCCATCCTGGTAACAGTTGCTCAGTTCTCCTGCAGTGGTACTAATAGCGCTTTCACACAGTTAATTTCTGTGTGCATTTTTGAGGTTTTTTTGGATGAATTTTTTGCGCACAAATGCACAGCATTAATTGCTCAAAAACGCAGGTGCCGTAGTGCTGTACATTTCTGCACAAAAAACGCATCCAAAAACGCATAAATATACAGGAAATACCTCTTTGATATGTGAGGCGAAACATTTGGGGTCCTTGCTGGGACAGTGTTATATATATATATATACTCCAATTGACACGTTGCTGGGAACTTTTGCCGCATTTATTATCTTTAGGGAGTCGAGTGTATACCATACCACTTTTCCAACGTTTTATTTTATCTCCTTTGTTTATATAGAAGTCTGCAGTGGACACCATACCACTGTCCTCTTTATTTTTGGTGGAATGACCATTAATCCTCCATATACTTGGTGAATCAACCGTTTAGACAAATTCTATAGTATAGGACCTGAGTTTTTTGGTCCTTTATCTATTCTGGACCACTTTTGCCCCGCACTTTTATATTTTCCATACTAAGTCCCCTGATGAAGTGTTGTGAGGGACATAGAAACATGTAGGGACATTTTTAGTGTTAGGGCTTATATATATAGGGTGTAGGTTCCGGACAGGGCCGCCCTTTTCGGGGAGCATTCCCTGTGTGTCTTTAGGGTGAGCTAGAAATTTTTTTTGTAGGTTAAGTTATATGTTATTTTTCTTTTTCTCCTCATTTTTAGAGCTTATCATTAAAAGTGAAGTTTTAATACATGATTTATGTTGGTTACAAAAACGCATAAAAAAAAGCATCAAAAATGAAGCTGTGTGTGAAATCACCCTAAAGGGGAAAAAACATTATATAGTTCCCAAAGTAATCAATAGGCTTGCCAGGTAATGCAAGAAATAAAACATAATGCTTGCTCGTCTTTACAACTGTCCTTTGCTCTAATAGATTAAAATATTGAACCTGAGATCCTTGTGTTTTAATCTGAATTTAGAACAAGATTTTTTAACTTGACATGTCTCTTTAACCCCTTAATGACCTTGCGTTTTTTTTTGGTTGACATGTTCGGTTTTTCCTCCTTCGCCTTCCAAGAGCCATAACTTTTTTATTTTTCCACCTGCATCGACCTATGAGGGCTTTTATTTTGCACGTCTGTCACGAACAGTGGTAGTGCATCCGCTAGACCACCGCAAGCGATGGCGTAAGCCACACCAGGGAGCGGAATCTAAGTAGCACCCGATTTTCACCAGAGCCCACCGCAAAGCGGGATGAACTTGCTGCGGCGGGAAACTACCAGGTCGCTTCCACTGGCGTGATTTGCTTGCTGTGGCAGCCAAGGGTAAGCGTGGTACAGAATCGCTAGACATAGATGTAGTCGGACCGGCAGTAGGTCAGGACAGGCGGCAGAGGTTCGTGGTCGAGGGATGGAAGCTGAACGGTACAGTACACGGTAAGACAGACGAGGCTTAAGGAACGCTTTCTCTATAGGCAAATGGCACTAATAATCCGTCGCAAGACTCAGGAAGGGGCAGGCTTAAATAAGGGCGGGCGACTGGCAATACCCAATTACTGGTGCACTGGCCCTTTAAATTTCACAGAGCCAGGGAGACTGGAGCTGCAGCAGGAGCGCAGCCGGGTAGGTAAGCAGGGACCCAGCCGCCTGAGTCAGCTCGCAGGGGGAACACGGGTGTGCCTGCAACCCGGGACGAGGTTCTCAGGACCACCAGTGACAAGGACAAGATGTACTTTCTAATGATGTCATTTACCATACCATAGAATATACTGGGAAACCACCCAAAAATTCCAAGTTTTGCAGGGTTTGCAGGGATTTTTTTAGGGCGTTCACTTTCCAGTAAAAATGATGTGTTCACTGTATTCTGCAGGTTAATATGATTCTAGCAATACCAAACATGTAGGGTTTTTGTTATGTTATAGTACCGTAAAAAAAAAATCCAGACATTTTCCATTTTTGAAATTTTTGCAGTGGCGCCACTTTCTGCGACCAATAACTGTTTTGTTCTAACATCTATGGATGTCAGTGAGGGTGCATATTTTTGTAGACTGCAGTGTACTTTTTATTGGTAGCAGTTTGGAATACATGCAACTTTTTCGATCACTTTTATTCCAATTTTTATGTGATGTGAAATGACCAAAAACACAATTTAGGTGTTTGGAATTTATTTTCTTCCATGCTGTTCAGCATATGGGATAAATTATGTTAATTTTAATAGAGCGGACATTTTTGATACCAAATATGTGTAACTTTTTTTATTTTCTTATTTGTAAAATGGCAAAATGGGGTGATTTGAACTTTTAATTTTTGTTTTACACTTTTAAACATTTTTTCTTTTTACTTTAACATTACGTCCCCCTGTGGTACTTTAACACTTTATAGAAGCCTAATGCATTGTATAGACAATGCATTAGAGTGTACCAATATGGCAGTTTCCATACTTCTGTGCCTGGGGTAGGAAGTAGTGAAACAAAAAACATGGCGGTGACCCATAAATAAAATTCTATATTTTAAGGCTATTATACATAATTAAAATCACAACTTAATTGGGAGATAAAAAAAAACTCCATCAGAAAAGGACTTTAAAGTGGTTGTTCCATTTCAGACATTGATGGCATACGTCTGGATCCGCCTATGGGACCCACACCTATCTGACTTTGATGACATCGCCTAGCAAGATGCCATCAATGTCTGAAATGGGACAACCCCTTTAAATCTCTGTAATCTTTACAATATGTGACAAGAACTTAACACAAGACTCTATCCAGTTCACAGAACCATAAAATTCCCATGATTATCAGTTTTTCTCCATATAAGGGTTCATGTTTAAATTCTCCCTTAAAGGGTTTGTCTCACTACATTGATTCATCTTACCTCAGTCCTATTTTCTTGGTTTCATTTTGAATTCAGGGTAGTGTTTACTGGGTTCTACTAGGCTGTAGTAGAAGCCAGGTCTGTAGCTATAGCAACCAGTGCTGACAGCCTATCATGAGAGATATAACAGGTCTGTAGCTATAGCGAACCGAGGAGCTGATGCAACCCATACAAGAGGGGATATCTAGGAATAGGCAGGACACTGTTAATGGTCATATATTGCAAAGTGACATATTTAACATAAAAAGCAAACCTTGTAGTGAGACAACCCCTTAAAAATATGCTAAAATTGAATGTTATTATACCCCCGTTACAAATTATTCTTCCATCTGCTTTTTCGGTTTCTAGATTTTTAACAACAGGAAATGATGTGTATAAGAGAAAATTCTTCCATCATAAATATTTTATGAAGTATCATTTTGTTTCAAGTTCTTACAAGCATTTCAAATATGTTACTAACTCATCTGCAGAAGTTCCCAATTACCAATAATTTCCCTTAATTCCGAGCATTAATGAGCTTTCAAGGTGAAACTTCTTTATCTGCCTCAGGCCATTGTGTATGCTGGCGATGATGAAATGAGATGACAGGTGCTGTCAGGTGTATGATGCATCATAAAGATTTCTCAGGTATTCTCTTTGAATACTTTACCAGTGGTGAACTTTAGCTTCTGTTAATATGATTGAAACAGGGGGAAATGAATATTGTCAGAGCAATTTAACAAAAGGAGCCTGTAAAATTCATTACAGGCTTGGTAGTAAAATCACTTTGGAAAGCACATTTTTCAAGCTTCAGCTTTATTCAGTAAACCACACAAGAGTGTGACCTTTTAAGAGCCCCAAATTCCTTGGGAAAAAGAACAGCCCTTGTAAAAGTAACCATTTTAAATTATAAAGAGTGGAATGATTTCACTGCACAGCATGACAGATTATATGAGAACTGCAAACAGAAAGTTAAATTGGCAGCTATTTAGTTGAGCTTGATGCATTTTCCCATAATTGTATCCTATTCTCAAGCATACAAGGACATTTTTCTATGGCGTTTTCAATCTGTAAATAAATGAGAGCACTTGTTGTCATTTTGTAATTTACTTAAATTGTATGAAGGCGGAAAAGCTACCTGAAGACAGTTTGAGTCGTTTAGCCAAATTGCCAAAATCCACTTTAATCTAGTATGTGATTCTTGAAGATTTCTCAATTCGGTAAGGAAGAAACATTCTAAAGATCAAGAAAAGCAAAATAAGGAAGGCAGACTGTGATCTAATCTCTACCACTATTTATTAAAGCATAAAAGTAATGTAGTAATATATATTTATTAGATCTTTGTATGCAGTTTCTATCCTAGGCTTCCATAAGATCCATTTAAAAGGTATGATTAATACTGTTGTTAAAGATAACCTGTCAGGTGGATTATGCTGCCCTGAGAACAGGATGGGATAGAGGGAGAGAAGCTGAGCTCTGTGATATATAGGGTTATATGATAGAGGAGAGTAACTGAGCTCTGTGATTATAGGGTTAATTTGATAGAGGAGAGAAAGCTGAGCTCTGTGATATATAGGGTTATATGATAGAGGAGAGAAGCAGAGCTCTGTGATATATAGGGTTATATGATAGAGGAGAGAAGCAGAGCTCTATATCATAGAAGTTGAGCTCTGTGATATATAGGGTTATATGATAGAGGGAGAGAAGCTGAGCTCTGTGATATATAGGTTTATATGATAGAGGGAGAGAAGCTGAGCTCTGTGATATATAGGGTTATATGATAGAGGAGAGAAGCTGAGGTGAGTGATAGATAGGGTTATATGATAGGGAAGTGAAAGTGAGCTCTGTGATATGTAGGGTTATATGGTAGAGGACAGGAGCTGAGCTCTGTGATATATAGGTTTATATGATAGAGCAGAGAAGCTGAGCTCTGTGATATAGGGCTATATGATAGAGGAAGAGAAGCTGAGCTCTGTAATATATAAGGTTATATGATAGAGGGAGAGAAGCTGAGCTCTGTGATATATATGGTTATGTGATAGAGGGAGAGAAGCTGAGCTCAGTGATATATAGGGTTATATGTTAGAGGGAGGGAAGCTGAGTACTGTGATATATAGGGTTATATGATAGAGGAGAGAAGCTGAGCTTTGTGATATATAGGGTTATATGATAGAGGGAGAGAAGCTGAGCTCTGTGATATATAGGGTTATATGATAGAGGGAGAGGAGCTGAGCTCTGTGATATATAGGTTATATGATAGAGAGAGAGAAGCTGACTCTGTGATATATAGGTATATGATAAGAGGAGAGGAGCTGAGCTCTGTGATATATAGGGTTATATGATAGAGAAGAGAAGCGGAGCTCTGAGATATATAGGGTTATATGATAGAGGGAGAGAAGCTGAGCTCTGTGAAATATAGGGTTATATGATAGAGAGAGAGAAGCTGAGCTCTGTGATATATAGGATTATACAGAGGCATAACTTCAAGCTCTTGGGCCCTAGTGCAAAAAGTAAAATGGGGCCCCCCAGTTACCATGTGCTATTTACAATACTGGTGTCTTCTTATGTGGCAGAAAGGCTTTGGGGCCCCCTCAGGCTGCAGGGCCTAGTAGCGACTGCTACCGCTGCAACCCCTGTAGCTACGCCCCTCGTGTTATATGATAGAGGGGGAGAAGCTAAGCTCTGTGATATATAGGGTTATATCAGAGAGGGAGAGAAGCTGAGCAGTGCCACATAAAAGGTTGGAAATGTAAAATGAGAATGCTTGGACTGGGGGAAAATGTGTGCAAGTGGGTAAGTAACTGGCTCAGTGTTATAAAACAAAGGGTGGTAATTAATGGTGCATACTCAGACTGGATCCTTTTTACTAGTGGGGTACCACAGGGATCAGTATTGGGCCCTATCCTTTTTAATATTTTCATTAATGATCTTACACATGGATTGCAGACGATACTTTAGAGAAAAGACGGCTTCGGCGGGACATAATAAATATCTTTAAATACATCAAAGGTCAATATAGAAATCTCTCCCAAGATTTATTTATACCCAGGGCTGTTTCTAGAACAAGGGGGCATCCTCTACGTCTTGAGGAGCGAAAGTTTCTACATAAATATAGAAAGGGATTCTTTACTATTAGAGCAGTGAGACTGTGGAACTCTCTGCCAGAGCAACTTGTCATGGGGCATTCAATAACAGAGTTCAAAAAGGGTTTGGATGCATTTCTGGAGTGTAATAATATAACAAGTTATAGTGTCTAGGATTCTGGAGAAGGGCTGTTGATCCAGCGCGGGGCCGGACATGGGGGGCGCAGCCCCTTTAAGGGGAGGCCCCTCATGACCCGGCGCGCCGACAGTGAGGAGAACGTGAGGGGAGGAGTTAGGCGCGGCGTGCGGGGAGGCGCCAACTTATAAACGGCACTCGCGCTGCGCAGGATCACTTGCGCAGGGGAGAAGCAGCGCAGCAGTCCCACCCTCCCGCCCGAAGTTAGAGGGGGGGGGGGAGGTTTGTGGGGACGGTTTGAGGTCGCGAAGGACCTTTTAGCTGGAGTGTGGAATGGCAATTTTGATGGAGGAATGTCGCAGTAGCGTGGCGGGTTGGGGTCCTTGGAGTCGGTGAAAGTAGTTGGGGGGAGTCAGGCTCTGCTTGGCTCCAAAATTGGTGATGGAATGGCCTGGCGAAGGTTTAGGCTCCGCAGGGCATCGGCCTTGGGAGCAGGTTATGGAGGAAATAGCCGTCTGAGATGGCTCTGGGTGCCCTGAAGCCGGGGGTTTGACGGCTGGGGGCAAGAACGTGGAAAAAGGTGGATGGTTCGCCAGGCCCCGGTAGGACTTTGCATCTTGGCTCCAAGGACCTCAGCCCCAATTGGTTGCTGGGTTCGGGCGTATGGGTACTGAGATACTCATTCGCTTTATGATGACTGTTTATGTTTGTTATCGTTAATAAAATGGCTGCTGTGGCCAAATTTATCCAAGCCAAGGTCTCTGTGTCTTTATTGGTAACGCAAGGGGAGAGGCAAGGTTATCTTTGGTCAAGTGGCAACGAGGGTTAGGCGCTGCTCAGGGTCATGGGATTTTTCTGATTGCCAGACTGGAGCCGGGAAGGAACTTTTTTCGCTAAATTTGGACAATTGGCTTCTACCTCATGGGGTTTTTTTGCCTTCCTCTGGATCAACATTTTAGTACAACAGGCTGAACTGGATGGACGTCTTGTCTTTTTTCAGCCTTACAAACTATGTAACTATATATAGGGTTATATAATAGATGGAGAGAAGCTAAGCTCTGTGATATGAAGGATTATACGATGCAGGGAGAGAAGCTGAGCTCTGTGATATATAGGGTTTTACGATAGAGAAGAGAAGCTGAGCTCTGTGATATATAGGGTTATACGATAGAGGGGAGAAGCTGAGGTCTGTGATATATAGGATTATATGATAGAGGAGAGAAGCTGAGCACTGTGATATATAGGATTATATGATAGATGAGAGAAGCTTAACTCTGTGATATATAGGGTTATAGATAGCTATTTGATCCACTTCTGGCTGTCCAGCCACGAAATGGGAGTAGAGGTAGTGCTAGCGCTTGTTTATAAAAATAAAATAAAAAAACCTTCCGTTTAGAATCAAGGAAAGATTAGAAAATCCTCTGTAGTTCTGAGAATTTTATTTTTAAAATATGAATATAAAAAACAATCAATTATAAAAAATTCCAACGCGTTTCGCGTGCATCCTCGCACGCTTCCTCAGGAGTTCTGACAATATTCACATTCTCCTTTCTCTAAATAGTCTACAAGGGCGCCACCTCTTTTGTGAAAGTACCCAATCCTATGTCGCCCTTATTCTTTCTTATACATACATATAAAAACAACGTATTCATATGTCACAAAATAAACCCAAACATTTAAAATTGCAAACGCTGCACTACATCCTTTAAAAAATTGAACAATAAAACCATTACCTGTTATACATAATTAATTTCCTTTCCTGCCTCTTCTGACTGTGAATGTACCTCCAACGGGCTCCTGCAGGAACAGGAAGTTCTCGTCATCAGCCAGGAGTCAGTGACATCACTGGTCTGACTCAAGTCGGCATTGAGCATGCTCAATGCCAGGTACTAGATCGCAGGAGCTTCCTGCTTCCCTCAGACTATTAGAAGCTCCCAACTAGGGGATGGGAACTATGTGAGGGAAGAAAAAAAAAAAAAATTCTCTTTTTCCTTCCTTTTTTTTTTTTTTTTCCCCCTTTCCCACCCACCCGGTGTCTTTCTACTCGTCCTTAATAAATGACCTCTTGGGGCTTCGTTTAAACCTGCAGGATTAAGGGTATTTAATTTAAAGATCCAGTACATTTCTTTATTTTTAAATCCCGGGAGTCTATCCTTTAAAAACCTTCTGATATAAAATCGATGGGTGTACTTTTAAATTATAATTGCCATCTGGGTGTTCATCTAGAACATTCTGGGAAGGCTGACAGTCTATTTCCTTTTTTAATTTTTTGATCTGTAATTATTCATCCGTTGGGAGAGTTTTGTGGTTGTCCTCCCAACGTACTGGGGAGGACTTTCTCCACAGACGCTCCACGTACCTGGAACAGCGCTCCAGATGGCGAGTCTGAGGCGTGTGCCAAGGCTGCAGGCGTCTGACTCTGGTGGTGCGGTGTGTGAGTGGTGCCAACAGTCAGGGTGGATGAGAGTGTTTCATTGTAACATTTAACAGCCAGGTGGGCAGAAGAGGAGGAGATTGGAGGTAGTGAGGACTGTATGGTGTCTGTGATTTCCCTGGGAAATTAATGGAGCGGAAGTTTTGAATGGATGCCCGGGCTGGGGGTTCCAGTGAGGGCTGCGAAATGTTGATAGTAAAAGAGAAAAGGTTTTTGATCAGAGAGAGCATAAGGAGAATTAGTGAGGTTAGAAAATTTATGAGAGATGACAGAAGACCCGATTTAATGAGTTCCCATCCTTGTGGGTGGGAGAATGTATAAACTGCGAGAGGCCAAGAGAAGAGGTTAGTGAAAAGAACTGAGAGGCAGAAGGAGACAAGGGGTCATATAGGTCATATAGTGCAAAAAGTGAAATTGGGCCCCCCAGTTACCATGCGCTATTTATAATACTGGTGTCTTCTTATGTGGCAGAAGGGCTTTTGGGCCCCCTGAGGCTGCAGGGCCTGGTAGCAACTGCTACCGCTGCAACCTCTGTAGATACGCCCCTGAGGTTATATGATAGAGGGAGAGAAATTGAGCTCTGTGATATATAGGGTTATATGATAGAGGGAGAGAAGCGGAGCTCTGTGATATACTGTATAGTGTTATATGATAGAGGTGAGATGCTGAACTCTGTGATATATAGGATTATATGATGGAGGAGCTGAGCTCTGTGTTACATAGTGTTATATGATAGAGGGAGAGAAGCTGAGCTCTGTGATATATAGGGTTAATATGATAGAGGAGAGAAGTGAGCGCTGTGATATGTAGGGTTATATGATAGGAGAGAAGGTGAGCTCTGTGATATATAAGGTTATATGATAGAGGCGAGATGCTGAACTCTGTGATTTATGGCATTATATGATAGATGAGAGAAGCTGAGCTCTGTGATATATGACATTGTATGATAATAGGAGAGAAGCTGAGCTCTGTGATATATAGGGTTATATGATGGAGGGAAAGAAGCTGAGCTCTGTGATATAGAGTGTGATATGATAGAGGTGAGATGCTGTGCTCTGTGATATATAGGGTTATATGATGGAGGGAAAGAAGCTGAGGGTCTGTGATATATAGGGTTATATGACAGAGGAGAGAAGCTGTGCTCTGTGGGTATAAAAGGGTTATATGACAGAGGAGAGGAGCTGAGCTCTGTGATATATAGGGTTATATGATAGAGATGAGGAGCTGAGCTCTGTGATATATAGGGTTGTATGATAGAGGATGAAAAGCTGAGTTCCGTGATTTCCCAGTACATTCTATGGTAGGTTAATGACACCATTAAAAAGTACACACCAAAAGAAAGTTATGGTTCTTGGAAGATGGGGAGGAAACAAATGAAGAGTCAAAAATTATGACTATAGAGTTTTTATGGAGTTCTCATGTATTTAGGTGGGTATCCTCACTCACGGCAAATACATAGAGAGAGGTTAATTTGTTTCATATGAAATTGGCTTATGTGTGCCTCAGATAAGGAATTTAGATTATACCTCTATACTGTCTTATGGAAGGCATATAAGTCAACGCCATATAATCAACAGTAAGTGTATTGTTGATTGGAAAACAGAAAGAAAAATAAATCATTTTTTAGAATCTGTTTCTCCAATCCACCCTACAATCATATGAAAAAATAGATTAAAATTTGAGAAGAGCTGATGACAGGGATGAAATCCTTGACTATTTAGCAAAAATATGCTTTTAAAACCAGACCAAAAGGCTTAGGAAACATTACTGAATATTTGTTTTTTTATGAAGGGGTTTCTATTCAATGAGTTTTGTCACTGTTAAAAAAGGAATAAGTAAAGTCATTAAGAACCAACAATGGGATAGTTCTATACTTGATATTGTAAAATATAATATATTGGGGAAGTGAACCTGTCAATTAGCTTATGCAGGCCTCGCTGAGGGCAACACAAGCTAGTGACAGACATGCTGTTTCTAGAAGTCTGTCTCTTATTCTGTAAAATAAAGTAGTTTCAGAGCATTTACTAATCTGTCAGCTTGCAGTCTGCTCTGCCAGAGGTTAGTACACTTAATTCATTTGTGGGTTTTAGCCCCACCCACCATTGATAACCCCAACTACATGCCAATTATTGACTGGTTTCTAGCTATTCAGAGTAAAATGTTGAACCAGCAGTGGGCGGGTGAGGCTATCGAAGTGTGATTGGGGCTAACATCCACTCATGATTTAAATGGACTCATCTATGGCAGAGCAGGCTGCAAAATGCCAGATCTGAGTAGCAAATGCTTTGAAACTATTATATTTTACAGAATGAGGTACACACCACTGGAAACAGCATATTTATCAGTAATTAAGCAGTCAGCAAGTGCAGTATGGGCTAACTGACATATTTCCTTAAAGGGGTTTACTTATCATGCTGTTTCACAGAATCACAGTTGGCTTTAGATTCACAATGCCAGGGTCAGACTGGGGCTTGTTCTATAGCAATGATTAGCATATGTACAGTGGAGGAAAAAGTATTTACTCAGCCACCAATTGTGCAAGTTCTCGACACAACTCGTTGTTTTTGGAGGAGAGAGAATGCTGAGTTGCATCCAAAGAACACCATACCTACTGTGAAGCATGGGGGTGGCAACATCATGCTTTGGGGCTGCTTCTCTGCAAAGGAACCAGGATGACAGATCTGTATACATGAAAGAATTAACAGGGCCATGTATCGTGAGATTTTGAGTGCAAACTTCCTTCCATAAGCAAGGGCATTGAAGATGAAACGTGGCTGGGTCTTTCAGCATGACAATGATCCCAAGCACACCACCAGGTCAATGAAGGAGTGGCTTCGTAAGAAGCATTTCAAGGTCATGGAGTGGCCTAGCCAGTCTCCAGATTTCAACTCCATAGAAAACCTTTGGAGAGAGTTGAAAGTCCGTGTTGCCCAGCGACAGCCCCAAAATATCACTGCTGTAGAGGAGATCTGCATGGAGAAATGGGCCAACATATCAGCAACAGTGTGTGCCTACCTTCTGAAGACTTACAGAAAACGTTTGACCTCTGTCATTGCCAACAAAGGATATATAACAAAGTTTTGAGTTTTGCTATTGACCAAATACTTATTTTCCACCATAATTTGCAAATAAATTCTTTCCAAATCAGACAATGTGATTTTTGGGATTTGTTTTCTCATAGTTGAGGTCTGCCTATGATTGCCTCTCTCATCTTTTTAAGTGGGAGAACTTGCACAATTGGTGACTAACTAAATACTTTTTCCCCCACTATAGCTCCTTTACAATTGGATTTATTGGATTTATAAAAGTAAATGCCACAGACGTTTGTGGAGTGAAAACAATTGCTTTTCAAAAGTATATAATCTAATCTAGTTAGAGACAAAGATATTCTTCTCTGACCATGGTGACATCACTCCCTGCTCTCTACCTAATCAGGAAGGGAAATATGGCCGGTAACCTATATACACTTGTGTGCACTCAGAGCAGAAAAAATCTCTCTTATCTCTTCACTAGGGCAATATCAATAGAAACAGGTATTTAGTAAAAGTCTTCATTTAGCTGTCTCTACATGCTAAAAGCTAATCATTGTAGTGAAAAAAAAAAAAAAACATTTAAGCAAATGGCCAAGCCCTACACATGGCATCTACTCGGCAAGGGGCCCAGCATGGATTTCCCCTGTTCTTCTGTTGCCCATCCGAGCATGGCCATTCCAGAGTATTTCCTGTAAGGGAAGCTATATACAAGAAGGCCTTCTTTCATATGGTTCATACTTTCTTCCCTATCTCTTGTCTATTATTAAATTTAACTTAACCGTCCCCAAAAGGCTAACACTATTCTACTTTTTATTGGCATATTATTTAATTTACTATTTCTGCCTTACAAAAGCTCATTATGACTTAAGAATTATAATTTTAAGTAGTCTTCAATCTAGTTTTTATGCTTCATTTCCCAAAACAAATAGCCCTCTATGTCAAGAAGAATAAAACATTTTATGAATAATACATTGAGACTTGATATGTCTGCCTAAGAATCAATTATAGATTTTACTCTTCTATGAAAATGAAGCCAAGACCAATATCATTTTATCTAGATAATTTGATAATCATAGGATCACCTTACAATCATAGCTATAGTATTAAACTAGAAATAAGCCTCCCACTTCTATGGACATAAAGGACAGTAGAACATCAAAATGTCACTTTTACTGATCTAAACTAAGACTACATATCTGTTTTAAGGTGTTTGTGCAAATACAGAACATTGACAGTACATCATTCATAGCTTTTATTTCTTTATTTTCATACACAATGTAACATAACAAGAACAAGTGTCTGTGCCATGACATTGTGCTAAATGAGATCATTGATTCCCATGTCTATTCTTCCAAACAAAACAATTGCTGAATATCAACACATATAAAGACTTTAACCTTTAATTAAAAACAATATAATATAATGGTAAAATCACAGTGAAAACTAAGTACTTGACCCAAGCTAGAGCCACAATACATTAACCATTACTTAAATACAATCAAGACAATGTGCTTTAAAGGGGTTGTCTCGCTACAATGATTGGGTTTTAATTAAAAGATCTTTAAAAAACAAGCAGCTTTGCAATATATGTTCATTACAAATGTCCTACTGATTTTGAGTTAGCCCTGTTAGTAGTATATCAGCTTCTCAAATCTCTGTAGCAGCCGACCTGTTGATCTTTACCTCACTGGCTGTCAGGTCTGTTTGACTCATCAGCCTCTGAATACAGGTCAGAGCAGAGAGCCCCTCCTGCACAGAATGCTTCTGTAGTGGAGGGAGGGGGAAGGCTCTGGCTTCTGTGTCTGCCTGCCTCCTCCTGTTCTCTACACAGATTGAAGAGAGCAGAGGTGAGGCTGATCAATAGATGTGACAGCAGTGACCCTGTGTGTTACTATAATCATGATGTGTCTGTGGAACTGTGACTATACTAATAGAATAGATCAGGGGGCATGTGAATGCTTCATGCTCTGCTGTACTAGTGACACATCCTGAGTATAGTAACACTTCACAGCTGCCCTGTGTCTGTTCTGTTTGTTGCTGGAGATGTGCAGATTTGTATGCTGAGCAGGAGGTAAAGGAACACTTGCATCCCCCCTGCTCTGCTATTAGCATACACAGCTTCACAGACCTCTGGCTCCACACTCATAGATCAGCCCTCTCTCTATGTCTCCGTGGAGCTAACAATACAGCTGATCCAGGAGCCTGCAGCAGACCTAGGCAGGCACACACAGGGTTAACTCTGGCAGCAAACCCCCTCGCCCCCCCCCTTCCCTGCTGTATAGAAGTTATGGAGGAGAGCGGACTGTGTGCTGAGGGGAGGGGGGAAGAGGGAGGAGAAGAGGCAGACAAGAAGCATGCCCCTCAATTCAACTGCCAGGCACAGAGATAGGCTGAAAGCTTGTAATGAGACAACTCCTTTAAGGGCAAATTGTTTGCCAACTTTATTGAACCTTTTTCAACATACTGCAGGGGCAGATCAACAAACACAATTTCACAGTCATAAAGTATACAAATTCAAAGTGCACAGGTAGAATGAATAGCCTGCCTTTTGGGTACCATTCCAGCTAAGCCCCTTTGTTCATACAAAAGCCCAGATAGGTTAGTATTTCATTAAGTGATATGCTCACCTTTTTCTTCAATTTAAAAGTGGGTTTTCCCAAAAAAAATCATTGAAAAATTTTATATTAAATTTTTAATAAATAATTCAGTTTTTCCCTTAAAAATTTTGTAAAACCCCTTTAGAAGCTTCTTTTTTTTAAATAAATTTCACCAAAAAACCCCAAAAAAAGATTTTTCCAATAAGGCCCCTAAGTCAAAAAGTAGATAGAAAAATTAATCAAAAAATTAATCAAAAAAATATTATCATTTTTTTTTTGAAAAAAAATGATCCAATATAAACAAAAAGGGTGAAACCAGAAGTTATAAAAAAAGAATATGTCCCATTTTTTTTCCCACTATTGACATGAAATCAGAAAAAACCTCCCGGGTTTTAGAGAAAAAATTTTAAAACGTTTTTTTTGAAAATTTTTGTGTTAAAACTTTATCTTTAAAAACATTATCAAATGAAAATAAGATTGAATACTCTTTAAATTTTTTGGGGAAAAAATATATTTTATGGTAAATTTGGGTTGAAATTCTCCCCGATTTTCCTAAAACCCCATTAAAATCCACACAATTAAAAAAAATTTAAAATAGATTTCCTTAAAATTATGTGTAATAATAAAAAATTTGGGGTTTTATAAAAATTTAAAAAAGGGACACGGGGAAAAAGTTTTAAAACCCACAAGAAAGAGGGGGTAGAAAAACCCCCAGGGGAAACCAACAGCGGGAAAGTTTTTTCAGAAATTTAGAAAAATCCCCCCCCTTTAAATAAAAAAAAATAATATCAGTTTGGTTCAAATGATGGTTTATGAAAAGGTGTTTTTTAACTAAGGGTCACACAAAAAAACATATATGAGGGGTAAATCCAAGAGCTTTTCCTCAAAATCTTTGGGGACCTTTTTGTTGCGAAAATACAAATGGCGGGTTTACAGAAAAAATTTTAAATTTACTAAAGGGTTTCTAGTAAGCCCCTGTTTGGGCCATAATTGAGAGGAAAAAAACATCTTTATCCCAAAACACCCCAAGACCAGTGCTCCTGAAAGGAATTTCCGGAAGATGAGGAAAATTATTATCAGAGGGGTTTTCAAAAAACCCCCTGTGGGAGCTAAAAGAAAGCCTTGGAACTAAACATTTTTAAAATTTTTTTTAAAAGAAAACAAACTTTTTATTGCACTAAACCCTCCTTTGGCCCTGTATACATGCCCCAATAGCAAGATCCATTGTGAAAAAAAAAGAATAGTCAAGTATTGCCTTTAAATTTTAAACTCCACACCTTTTTGACAAGCCTATGAAAAATAGTAGAAATTAGTCTGGTCAGAGGAGACCAAAATTGAACTTTTTGAATCCCTAAAAAACCATTTTAAATTTACTGTTAGTTGTGGGGAATTTTTTTTTTGCCCTTTAAAACCTTTTAGAGCTCCCTTTCATTTTTTTCAGAGCATTATGGGAAATAAAAAGGGGAGTTCTGATTGGTTGTATGGGTAAAAAGAAAAGTTTAAAACCTAACATTTTTTAATCACGAGGCCCACAATTTTTTTTAAAAAGGCCAAAACCCGAAAATATCCCCCAAAAAAAAACCTTTTCCCAAAAAAGTAAAGTTTGGAGGGGGTTTAAATCAGGGGTATGGGATGCTGTTTTTTGCTTAGGCACGGGGAAAAAGTAAAAATTTTCCCCAAAAGGAAAATAAATGGAAAACCTTATCCCAAAGACAATTTGATAAAAATTTCTGCCTGCCATCTCCCCAAAAGGGATGTGAAAATGAAACGGGGGTTTGGACATTTAAGAAAGAAAATGACCCCCAAACAACAAAAGGGAAAACCTCTAATTGGTTTAGGGGAAAGAAAAATAAAGATTAAAATGGCCCAGCCAATTCCCAGACCGGGAATCCAAAAAAAAAGTTTTTGGAAAAACTGAAGCTTAGAGTTCAAGGAAGAAGCCCAAAAAACCCTTTTTAGGATTTGAAGAGTGTTTGTGGGGGAAGGGAATGGGCCAAATCCTGAACCATGCATGTGATTGCTTCTCCGTAACAAGAGGGGTCTTAAAAGTGTCATCCCAAAAAAAGCTTTTTGTAAAAATTTTTTAAAATACATTTGCAAGTGTGTTCAATACTTTTTTTGTGTCATTTTAATTTTTAAACAATAACTTAATTGAGGGGAAACTAGGGTTTTTTTTCCCCTTTGGGGAAAAGGGGGGAGGGGTTTTGTTATGACATCTGGTGAGAAAATTTCAGGGTAAATTTAATCCCCTTTCAAAAAATTTTATTTACTTTAAAAATTTGGTTTGATGTTTTAAAAATTATTTTCACTTTTTTTCTCTATTTCCCAGCACTGGAGGGCATTTTCGGGCCTTTTGGGAAAATTGATTGCTAAGTTTGGGACAGTGCCAAGGACCCAGCTTAACTGGATAAAACCTTTTAAACTTCCTGAGGAAAAGGGTAAAATTTGTATTTTATTTTGGGTTTAGTTTATCAAGCAGTCTGCACTATTTCATCAAATATGGTTGAACAACACTTTAATAATGACTGTTTTTTTCTATGCAGATTTAAAAAAAACAATAATAATTTTCATCATAAATATATATATATAGGAATAAAATAAAATTCATTCCATTTTTTTTCATTGAAAGGATAATGTTTTGGAAAAAAAGAGAAAAATTGGGTTCCTTGCTAGTTACTAAGATTCAAAGACTTTTGGGGTGTTGTGACAAAACCTGTTTTGGGTTTAAAATTTCCCAAAAGTTTTTTAAAAGGTTTCCCCAGCTGTTTTAAGTTTTAAATGGGGTTTTTGGGTGATGTAAACCTTTTTTTGTGAAGGAAAATTTTCCCCTTTTTCCAAAATTTTTGGCCTTTAAATTTTTGTTGGGGACTGTGGTTGACCCCCTTCTTGAGGATGAAAATAGCAAAAGGCCCCACATTTTCCTTGGGATGGAAATTTTAAAACCTGGCTTTACTCAGTTTGGGCACTTTTTAAAGTTTGGGGTTATTGTGGGTAATGTGCTGATGTGTGTGGTATCTTCATTTTAAAAAGAGGTATTTTACTTTAAAAAACGTTTTTTTTTGACGGAACTTGTTTGTCTCAGTTTTTTATTTTCTGTTGAAGGGTTTTCATGGCAAAAAAGTTTGGGTATGTTTTTTACACCGGGGTATTTTTTTAAAGCTTAGTCTTTTCCCAATAGCGCCCCCCATTAGGGCCAAAAAATTTTTAGCGTGACATCTGAATTCACATGCGCCATTTCTTTCACTTGGTGCCGACACACCAGTTCTAAATAGATATAGAGGGAGGGGTTTAATACCCCCAGTTGAATGAAAGTGTTAGTGCCAGGTTTTTGGGGTTTTGAGTGGGGGTGCCAAACTTTGTTTGGTCCCATAGTTTGTAATGTGCCAACCCTTTGTATGGCGGTTCCCCAGCAAAACTTTTGCCAAAAATTCTAGGCGCATTAAAATGTGTTGCCCCGATTTTAAAGAACGTGTGCCTTCATTTTTTGGGCCCAATTTATTTTTCCCCAAAAATTTTTGGCATGAAAAATTCTTATTTTGTCAGCACAACTCACTGAAGTGTCACAGATGTGTTAAACTCTTGCTCCAGAAGTTCTTCAGCCTCAGCTGTTTCCCTTTTCCCTTTCTGATCATTTTAACTCAAACACAAAAGTTAATGATTTTTTGTTTTTCCTAAACAGAAACCTTTTGGGAAATTGTGCAATTTTTTTCCCTTTCCAGGTTTCCATACAAATTCCAGGTTAGAATATTCTCCAAAACCCTTAACCTTTTCCCTCTGTATTGAGTTTTTCGTTAAATTAGCCACACCTTTCCCCCCCTGTCTCCCCAAAATTTTGCCAATTAAAATTAAAAATTTAGTTTTTCATGGTTAAAAATTTCACGCAGGGTTTCGAGTGCGGGCCCTCCCAGAAAAAAAAGGCCCGGGGCAAAAACCCAAAAGGGGAATTAAATTCAGAGCCCCCCCTTTCTTTTTTTTCGGGCTATATAAAAATTAAAAGGGGGAAAACTCTGGTTGGTTGTTTTAGGGGGCAAACCGAAAAGTCTTAGCCCAAAAAACAATTTTTCAAAACCATGGGGCCCATTAGTGTGGGTTTTTCCCTTTCCTAACTTTAATTTTTACGCATTTTTCTTAAAGTCGGGGCCCCCCGGTTACAAACCAACAACTTTTACACTGGTTTTTAGTCTGAGTTGAAGCTTTTTTCCCTTTTAAAAGTTTTTAAGTAACCTCGGGTTGCCTTTCTCCTTAAACTCTGCCGCCGTCTGATTAACCCCCCTCCCCTTGCTTTTTCCTCTCCCTTTCCTCTTTGAAAACCCCCTTAAATGGTCCCCCCCTTTGCCCAGCGTTTCCGGGTTAAAAGTTAGTAAATTTAAACCTAAAAACGTTCCATAAGCCTCTTTTTCCATAAAATCTCTTCCCTTAAAGCTTGATACCGGCCCAAAATGCAACCCCGCTCCATTAGGCCCTTTTCTCTGCTCTCCTTTTGGGTTAGCTCTTAAATAACCATTCCAAGATTTTCTCCGGTTTCCCCCCACATTGGGAAAAAACTCAATCCCAACAAAAAAATCGGGTTTTCCCCCAATCTCATTTAGCCCCCAAAGAAAACCTGAAAACCCCATCTCAACTGTGTTGCATTTCATTTTAACCCCCAAATATTTTGGGCCTTCCCTTTCTGTCTTTTCCCCCCTTTCCCTTTTGTAGGGTGTAACCCTCACCAAAAAGGGAAACCCCTTCCCCCTCTGAAACCAGTTGTTAGTACTTATCGTCACCTTGTACTTTTTTTGGGGACCAATGTTTTTTAAATGTAACGCCCTCGAATGTACAGCGCTTTGGAAAACCAAGGGGGCCCCCTCTAAAAATTAATAAAAATTTAATTTTAAATTTAATTTATTTTAGAAAAATTCATTTCCCTATATTTAAACCTAGCATTCCCCAAAAAAAAGAGGGGGTGGCTATGGGAAATTTTGTAAATAAAAATTTGGAAAAAAAGGAATGGCTCCTTGTTTTTTTGTACATGCAAATTAAAAATTTAAAAATTATTGTCCTCCATAGTTTTCCCGGGAAAAAATGGTTGAATTATGGGCTACGGGTAAGTTTCCCTTTTAACGAGCAGCTTTCCCCAAACAAGTAAAAATTTACGGGGAAACGAGAAAGGAACTGAGAGATTAAGAAAAAATCAAAAAACCCGGGGAGAAGTTATGTGAATGAAATTTGGGTCAAAACAATTCATAAACCCAAAAAATTGGGGCCAAAGTTTGTGAATTTCCCATGAATAAACCCCAAATCCCTGGGGATGAAGGGTTTATAATTCCCCGGTCAATTTTTTTTTCTCCTGCTCATTAAAGGGTTAATTTTTACAAAATAAATTACCAAAAACCCCATGGGTACGTTTAAAATTGGGGGTTTCCCCAGTGTTTCCCGTAAAGTGTAGCAAAGAAATTTTGGGGGGAACGCTTTGTACCCCTAATGGGAAAAGAAGCTCCCCAAACCCAAAATTTTTAATTTGGGGGCTACCTTGACCGGGAAAAAAAAAATTAGAGCAAAAAAGCTTTAAAAAAATTTGTTCCCGGTATCTTAAATGTCAATAATATTTATATTGCTGCCTTATGAAGATAGAAAAAGAAGTGATGTTAAACCCCTTGCTTCTCATTTTTGGTGGGTCATTTTTTTATCGATTATTATATTTTTGGGAAAAAGGGGGGTTTGGATTTTTGAAAAACAAGGGGGGAAGAAAACTTTTTCCCAAAACATTTTTGTTATTTGTTTCCGTAGTGTTTAAAATTTCCTCCTTTACCCAGGTGTTGGGACTGTGCCCTTTTACAGGGTTTTAGGGGTAAAAGGGGGTCAATTTTTCCCAAAAATGGGAAACCCCCCCAAAATTTCCAAGGTGAACCCCATAAATTAAAAAACGGCAGGGGGGAATTCGCCTGTTCCCGGGAGTTTAAAACTTTTTTTTTCCCCCCCTAAATTTCTTTAAGGAAAGGGTTAAAAATGCTTTTTGGGGATAATTTTGGAATAAAAATCCGCATCCCAAAAAAACGGGGGGTTTTTAAATTTGTGCATCCTCTGCGTAGCTGCGAAGAGAGGATTTTTGAAAGGGGGCCCTTTTAATTTAAAGCACAGATGTGAAAAAATTTATTTAAAAAAAACAGCCCCTTTTTTCTGGGGTTTTTTTTAAATTTTTAAAATTTTTAAAACAGTAATATGACAAATATTTTCTTATACTAAAAAAATTTTTGGGGACCCTTCAATTTTTTAATTATAAGTCAAATTTAAAATTTGTGAAAACTAAAAATAAAGGGGTTCTCTGCTTTGAAGTATCCTTACTTGGTATAAGGGTTTTTTTGACAATTAGTCAATCACAAAGTGTCCTTGGGCTGAGATTCCCAGCGGTTTGTTTTTTTTTTAAAGGAGGGGGATTGGGGAATTTTTCAAAGGTTATATTTAAATTTTTTAGGCTGCCTGTTTTAAAAAAGGACAGGCCCAACCCACTCCAAAAGGTGGGAGGTACTCTTTATGATCAATCATAACTCTGGCCAAACAATGAGGACCTTAAATTTAGGTTTCTTTCTGTGAAACTAAACAGAATTAATTGTAATTTTTAAAAGGGGGGTTTTGCTAAACTGGAAAAACTCCTACAAATGGTTTTTTTTTTTTGGGCCCCCAAGCCTTTTGTAGAAATTTTAAAATTTGGGTTTGAGCGGCTTTACAACCCAGGGAAAAGATTAACCCTTTTTACCCAAATTTGGTAAAATTGTTTTATGCGAAAAAAATTTTAAAAAGGAAACAATCCCAACTTACCCCAAAATCTGAAAAAAAAGGGAAAAATTTAATTGCCCTTTTGGGTTACTATAGGAATATTGAAGCTGTGGAATAGTGACCTCAGAAGGTGGTTACAGCAAAAGCTTAATAGGGTTTTGTACAAGGCAAATGATGCAGAAAATAGACTGGTTTCACCAGTGTCGGGCTGGGCTGCCTGGGGCCCATCAGTGGAATTGTTTTCCCTGAGGGGCCCCCCCCTTTTAAGTTGTTTTTGGGGGGGGCCCAAACTTGTAGAGTTGATTCTGGGACCCAGTAAAATTTGTTTCCCTGGGGTCAACCAGTAGGGGTTGGGTTTTGGGGGACCCCAAAACCTGTAGCCCACTTTGGGGCCCTCATTTGAGTTGATTTGGGGTCCCACCTGTGAGTAAATTTTTGGGGGCCCCACCAATCCCAGTTGATTTGGGCCCCCACCCTAAAAGTTCTGTATTGTTTTTTTATCTTGCCATTTTTTTTTTTCCCTTTTTCCCTTTGTTTTTTGATTCCCCCAAAGGTGTATTTTACAGTTTAAAAAAAAAAAAAAACAAAACCCCGGGTTTAACCCGGGTCAAAAGTGCTTTTGGGGTTTCCCCTTTTTTTGCTTTTTGGGGGCCAGTCCGGCCCTGGGCTTTACCACAAAAAATTGGGTGGGTTTTTTGTTTTTTGGTTTTTTTGATGTTTTGGGGTTTTAATTTTTTTTATTGGCCCCCCAAAATGCGGGCCAGTGGGGCCCATGGGAAATGGGCAAACTTTCAAAATTGATTCAGAACTGTAGATTGATTTGCAACAAAAAAAAAAATTAAATCCATGCCTAGTTACACATTTAACAATAAAAAAAACTGTAAAAAAAAAGCACTATGTAACATGCTCGACATCTATGGTGTTTTTTCTTTTATAAGCATTAAAAAGCACTGACAAACAGTGTGTGTGAAAGCTGAATTACAGCATTTTATGCAGTATCACATCTGCAAAAAGCAATTCTAAGACTTGTCACTTTAGAAATAAGCCATTTAGTTATGCAATGGCTATTTGAAATAGTTGCATAAATATCCAGAATAACAGTGTGCATCTCCATGAGTGCTCTGCTGAATGTTTACTTTTTACCAGTGAACCTTAGGGAAAAGACTGTTACTAAAATCTGCAAGGATGTAGGCAATGTAATTTTAATGCTGAGCAAGATCATTCATGCCTGGGTATTGTCAAGGCCACTGAGATGTATAGGAAATGAGAACAAAACTCTTAAGAAACTGATGTAATAAGAAAATACATTTATAATTTCCTTTCAAGTTTTCTTGTACTTTATGCTGTTACTAAAAGTGACAATATTTTACACAGTATAGTGATGGATGTTTTGTCATTTTGTTTGCCATTGTTGTTATTTGTCTTTTGCATTCATAGGTATTGTGCCATTATTTTGTGTTTGCTGGGATGTGACTGAAGATAAAATAAGTGATTCTTTGTTGTGTTATTTCAGCTGTGGGCCTCGACAGTTTTATTCCAGTTTCTGGCTTGTTATATCCTTTGTAGACTGTTATTATAAGGGCTCATGCACATGGCTATGTAAAGAGAATGAAAAGGCGCAACTAGTGAACTGTGCAAGACTCCAATGTTTCCAGGGAGTCACCCCTTCTTAACTAGTTCACAACTAGGCAGATTTTCTTTAGTACACAAAGATTTGAATGCTATAACGCTTTTTCATGCTCGGTTACTCTATAAATTATTCTACTCCTTTTTTCTGTGATACGTTAGGCTTTGTTTTTACTGTATGTGAAGTTTACATTAGATTGTTGGTCTTAATGTGTATGAGAGAAAACAGTAAAAAAAAAATTCACATTCTTTCATTTTATTATTTTCCTTAGCATAAAAAACTGACTACTGGAAGGATATTGGTGTATGTGAAACCATATGATCAGGGGCTTTGCTTGGGTCCTAAAACATCCAGGGCCCAGAACCTCGGTGTTACATTTTGCTCAGTTGGGCAGGGTTCACACAGCATTTTTCATGCCACTTTGTGAACTGCAACATGTATTTTTACAGAGAAAAAACATATCTTCCTGTCACTAATTTTATGCGTGTATTTCACATGGAACCTGTCCATCACCTCAGAAGTATACTGTAAAATGATAAATCAGCACTGAGAAATTTACTTTTTCAAAACTTCTCACCTACGTATGACAGTGTGATACCTTATAAATAATATCATACTCTTACCAAATAATATACCTATACATGGAGCAAATAAACCATACGTATTATTGTTACTAAAAGAAAAAAAATTCCTACAATGCCAAGACTCAATATTATTAGTGCTTAAATGGGTTTTATTGCTACAAAGATCATATCTGTTATGATGAAGACAGTAAAAATAAGCACTTTTGCAATTGGTTTATATTACCTAAATCATTTAGTATAGAAGATATTAGCTAATCTGTGTATGTCGATAGCTAAATCTGAATCCTTGATTAGGGCCACGCCCCCTTTTGCTTTGATTGGCTGCCTGATATTTAGTTCCGCCCTGTTCGGGACTGGCCCCCTGTGTGGGACACGCCCTCTGTGCAGTGATTGGCTGCCTGAGCTGTGTGAAACAGAAACTGGCTGCTAGATGCTGGCTGTCTGTGTGTGTTCTCATTATCCTCCTCTAACTCCCCTCTGAGCTGTGTAATAAAGGCTGCCAGATCTCCTCTCTGCTTCTCTGCCAGTGTTAGTTCTGTGTGAAGGATATATAATACATATATAACACAGCCTTATACAGTCTGTTCCACTCTACCTCCTGCCTGATAACAGAGGGGGGAGCAGAGAACATTTCTCACATTTGTTTTGTCAATTCAGGCTGTATATATAACTGTTTACACCAATATAGGTGTTCTGGTTACAAAGAGCTTGAGGAGGGAGGTGACAGCTCTGCAGGCATGAGAACTGACCATTGCAGAAGGTCTGCAGAGCTGTGACATCGTCTCCCTTCCACTGCTGACACAGAATGATGTCACCAGTCTTCAGTGAAGGAAGACACGCCTACTGGGAGGAGAGACACACCCCCGGATTTAAAGCTGTAAGAGACAAAAAGCCAGCAAAAGCCTGTGTTGAGAAAACCCTTTTAAGGGCCAAATAAAACCGCCTTACTATGACATAATACGACCACCACATGTGACAGTTGTACATAGGTTCTTTAGACACATAAGTTACTACACTGTAGTTTTATCCAGAGACTCAAAGGTGATGTCCCCTCTGATGAGATTCATTCTCTTTTCTTTTTCTTCTCCATCTGGCCCTGACTACCATGATGACTTCACCTGACCACAACTCGCCTCTGCAGAATTTACCACACAAACGTTTTAGTATCCTTACTTTTCCAGAACCTCTTTCTCTACCTACATATTGGGGTAGGGTTATATACCTTCCTACCTAATGGGGGTTTATAGAGGAAAGTATTGTGATGCCCCATCCCCACAGTAACCTACTTTCCTATGATAGGAAAGGCAGGTGCATGCTGTGGGGGATGGGGAGTCAACCATCGTTCCTATGTAGGTCCCCATTAGTTAGGGTGGTATATAGACCATCGATAGGTAGGTATATAGATCTCATCAGTAGTAAGGTAGGTATATAGCCCCTTGTTAGGAAGGTATATAAATCCCATTCATAGATAGGCTGGTTTATAAGTACCCTTGGTAGATATGTATATAGACCCCCTCAGTAGGTGGACACGTAAAAATCCCCTTGTAGGATTATATAGTTCCCCACAGTAGAGAGGTAGGTATAGTATGAAAGTAAGTACACAGGGGCCTCGGTAGGTATAAAGCTACTTTCAGTAACTTGGAAGGTATAAAGGGACCTCCAGTAGGTATGTAAATGGATCTTTTCGATAGATATGTAGCTATATATAATATCCCAGTAGGTAGGTATATAGGGTCTTCTGGAAGGTTGGTAGGTATATTGGTCCCCCAGTATGTAGGTAGGTATCTCGGTTCCCCTCTTGGGTAGGTTGGTAGGTATACTTATCCCCAGTAAATTGGTAGTTGTATAGGGCTCCCCAGTTGGGTGTTAGTTATATAGAGCCCCTCAGTATGTAAATAGGTATACAGGTTCTCCCAGTAACTTGGTAGTTATATAGGGACCACCAATATATTGATAGTTGTATAGAGCCTCCAGGTAGGACATAGGTATAATGAGATTCCCTGTATATATGTCTCCCCAGTAGATTGGTAATTATATTGGGTCCTATCCTATATCCTGTATGTATCCTGTATGTAGGTAGATATATATATGCCCCCAGTAGGTTAGTAGTTAAATGGGGTGGGTCCCTAGTAGGTTACAGGGCCCTCCAGTATAAAGGTAGGGATATATATATATATACACCCCTATGTGGGTAAGTGTATATGTCCCCCACAGACGGTTATAGGGCCCCCACAGTATGTATGTAGAGATATATGTACCCCCAGTAGGTTATAGGGCCCCCAATATGTAAATAGGAATATATGTCTGCTCGTAGGTCATAGGGCCCCCTGTATGTAGGAAGGAATATATGTCCCCCAGTAGGTTATATTTAAAAAAACAACAACAACAAAAAAAAAACAATAGTACTCATCTCTCCCCATTCCTTTGATGAAGCTCTCGCTCCTCCATATTTCTCTGCACAGGCGGTCTGTGCTGTATACTCTGGAGGGCCACATATCAGAGCATAACTCTGTTATCTGATTTGAGCAGAAAGCAGTGAGTGACTTCACCCCACCAAATGACTGAGCTCTGGAGAAAAACGAATTATCTCTAACAAGATTAGCCGTTATTTTACTGACAAGCCTTTGTTTTCAATCTTCACAGCCTGTGTAGCTTTGTTTACCTGCACATTAGAACTGCATAGTGAGAAAAGCCCTTTAATAACATCTTACAACGAGCTTAGTGATGAATTGTCCTCATGATTAGAAAAACTAGTGGAGTACCACTGCATTCTCAGCCCAACAAATACCGTGAAATAGAAATGTGTTCTTTACACAGAACTGCACAACATAACTATAGAATATTTAGATTGGAACAGAGGCAATGAACAGAGATATTTTAGGAAATGTACAGTCTTTTGGTATGGGGGAGGTGAGGTTTGAGGAAGCATTATTTTTACCACCATTTTATGTACATTACCGCTAAAAGATCCATTTTTACTCTTGTTACTATCTACAATTATTCTGCCCATTTGACCAATTAATGTATTTTTAGCACCATTAATAATAGTAAAAAGTAAGTTTACTATTTTAGGTTCTTTTCACATCTATTAATAATTTGGCCCATTTTAACACAAATTTGTGACTGAAAGCACAAATACTATAAGAATTTCTTTATCTTTGATTTTCTTTAACACTTTTCTTATACAGATGAGTTTTTTCAAACATACAGTATGGCAAAAATCAAAAATCAAGTCTTTTACTGTGTTCATGTATTTTTATTTTTAAACTGAATCCACAGAACAACTGATAAAAACATAGGACAACATACTTGGAACTTGGCACCTCTACACAATTTTTCATGTATTTTTTCCAGTGTAAAATGCACTTGAATATATGAAAGTTGTGAATGTGCGCTCATAAATGGTGTCTAAGGTTTGAGGCGCCTCACATGTATGTTTGGCATGTCATGGAACTTTGTCATTAGTAATGCGCCAAATGTGTATTTGACATACAATAATAGCCGACACACCACAGGTCTTGTGGAGACTTGTGCTGCAACATGCAAGATCACTACCATAGTTTCTATTCACTGACATGCTGTTCTAACATATTTTATTTTATTTCTAGCCTGCTATGATGTTTTTAATCACTGATAATACTACGCTAAATCTATAAATACACAATTGAGAACGGGATTTACATTAGATGCTGTATTGGTTTATTTAATTTATATTATTTAATTTGAAATTAATTTTAGAATATATTAATCTTAAATACATTTTATAGGAGATAATGTTATATTTTTGGGATCTTCTATGGTTTATAGTATACATTTTATATTACCAGTGGGGAAACAAAGTATTTAGTCAGCCACCAATTGTGCAAGTTCTCCCACTTAAAAAGATGAGAGAGGCCTGTAACTGACATCATAGGTAGACCTCGATTATGAGAGACAAAATGAGAAAACAAATCCCGAAAATCACATTGTCTGATTTGGAAAAAAAATATTTGCAGATTAGGGTGGAAAATAAATATTTGGTCACGTACAAACAAGCAAGATTTCTGGCTCTCACAGACCTGAAACTTCTTCTTTAACCGGCTCCTCTGTCCTCCACTCATTACCTGTAGTAATGGAACCTGTTTGAACTTGTTACCATTATAAAAGACACCTGTCCACAACCTCAAACAGTCACACTCTAAACTCCACTATGCTGTCAGACCAAAGAGCTGTCAAAGGACAGCAGAAATAAAATTGTAGCCCTGCACCAGGCTGGGAAAACTGAATCTGCAACAGGCAAGCAGCTCGGTATGAAGAAATCAACTGTGGGGCAATAATTAGAAAATGGAAGACATACAAGGCCACTGATAATCTCCCATGCAAGATCTCACCCTGTGGGGTCAAAATGATCACAAGAACGGTGAGCAAAAATAACAGAACCACACGGGGGGACCTAGTAAATGCAGAGAGCTGGGACTAACGTAACAAAGGCTACCATCCATAAAACACTACGCCACCAGGGACTCAGATCCTGCAGTACCAGACGTGTCCCCCTGCTTAAGTCAGTACATGTCCGGGCCCATCTGACGTTTTCTATAGAGCATTTGGATGATTCAGAAGAGTACTGGGAGAATGTCATATGGTCAGATGAAACCAAAATAAAACTATTTTGTAGAAATACATCTCATCGTATTTGGAGGAGATAAAATGCTGAGTTGCATCCAAAGAACACCATACCTACTGTAAAGCATGGGGGTGGCAACATCATGCTTTGGGGCTCTTTCTCTGCAAAGAGACCTTGACAACTGATCTGTGTACATGAAAGAATTAATGGGGCTTTGTATTGTGAGATTTTGGGTTCAAACCTCCTTCCATCAGCAAGGGCATTGAAGATGAAAAGTGGCTGGGTCTTTCAGCATGACAATGATCCCAAGCACACTGCCAGGTAAATGAAGGAGTGGCTTCGTAAGAAGCATTTCAAGGTCCTAGAGTGGCCGAGCCAGTCTCTAGACCTCAACCCCATAGAAAACCTTTGGAGGGAATTAAAAATCCGTGTTGCCCAGCGACAGCCTCAAAACATCAGTGCTCGAGAGGAAATCTGCATGGAGGACTGGGCCAACATATCAGCAATAGTGAGTGCCAACCTTGCGAAGACTTACAGAAAACATTTGACCTCTGTCATTGCCAAACAAAGAATATATAACAAAGTATTGAGATGCCGCGCCATACATCGGGAAATTAGGCAAACTAATGACTTTTGGTGCATTTAACACCAGAAAAGTGAAACTGACCCGTTCATACATATCACCAACAATTTGTGCTCGCTGCTTTCCCTGAATATCTGCATAAACAAGAAATGCCACAGAAGTATTGGTAAATTATAAAATTATTAAATTATATACAACGGGTAGCTTTATCTTTGCCACCATTTTCGTATCAGTGCCTCTGGATTGAAAAAAAATATTCTACCATTTTCTGTCTAAAGATTCTATGCAGACCTATGTTTCTCTATATCTACAGACTACAAAAAACCTTTTATAGTCTCATGCGGGAATTATACTCTCTTCTATTGCTCCTCTAATTTTTGGTAACATATATTCAGGAAGTTGTAAAGAAGTAATGAGTTTCAAAGTCTCGCCAGTGTAATCATGGGCTCATTCAAATCAATGGGTTATAATTTAAGCAAATAAGTAAAAATAAATGTGTAACTATGTACAAAAATACACTATTATAATGATAAAGCCAACTGTCTTTAATATAATATTATGGTAGTCCAAATTAAAAATGTTATTTCCTATATCCGAATATAGAGAGTAAAATGGCAACAGAAATCAGAATATCGCTTATTAAAGGCAAAGCTCAAACATTTAAGGACTTAACATTGGCAAGTTTCCCTGTAGTATTCATCATTGTTTAGAAAAGTCCTTCAACACGAATTATATCCATCCTTAGCATAAGATCAGGAAAGTATCTCTCCACATCTGACCATGAGCTTGAAGTTTGCAAAAGAACAGACAATTTTTCTCAGACTGTGTGGAGGCTTTTTTTTAGTAAGCTGTATACTAACAATAATAGCTGAAGCATAAAATGGCTGAAACATTGATAAATACAGGAGAGCTCATATTTCACTGCTTCCTATCAATTCCCTCCTTTTGTGATACAAGTGAGCCGACTCTAAATCCGGATTGGTGTTTTTTTTCCCTACCTAACATGCCCAACAATCCTAATATCTGCTGACAACTGGTTGATGGTCCCTGACCTGTATTATGGTGAGCCCTGTAAACACAACTATCTTGATCCAGGTCTGCTTTCCTTTCGCTCATCGCTGTTTCAAAGCAGGTTCGTGTCGCCTATGTTTCTTTGATCTTTTGCAAAACAAAAGAAAGTAGCTTTAATCATCACGTATACTAAAAGCAGTATCATAAAAAATTGCAACACACCTTGTATTATTACCATAAACCATCCACTTAACACTCTAAACCAATTTACTGGGTTAAGGAAGGAAAAGGTGTCATTCTACCAACTCTCTTTATTTTTCACGCCTGCATGACCATAGGGTACAAAAACATGATGCTGAGTATTTTGTTGCTTACACTAATCTGGACCAGATGTGGCCTACCATTTGGTCTCAATTTGTTATCTACAGCTCTCTAGTGTAACATGTGTCTTGGAAACTTGAGTAGGTCTACACAATCAGCAGGTATGAGAAATGTAGCTGGGGTAAACTAGGCCAATGTGCAGGATCCACTAACACCTACAGGCAACTACTTCAGGGCCTTGTATCCACATACCAAATAAACTTCAGGAGGTAAGTCCCTAAAGGTATAAATCTACAGTAGTTACTGCACCTGACACACCCGGTGCATACCACACTTTTGTGATAATATCCATCATAGCCTGTTTTGACAAATGAGGCTGTCCATGTATGGCTTGCGCCATTAAGGGTTGCAGTGCCCTAAGTAACACGGTTCGAGTTCCTACCATTTGTAGTCCATCAAGAGTAATCCGGGCACCTGCCCTAGTCCAGGCCCCTCTTTCTTCTGCACCTGCTTGCTACTGAACGTCTTTAAGGCCTCAGGCATCACTGGGTCACTGCAAACCAATATGGCTTCTGTAGTCGTTGTTGTCACATGCCATGGCTGCTTGCAGGCTTCCTTTGAGACTGCGTCCACCTTGCGGTTTCTTTGCGCTTCCAGTGTTCTATGTACAGTATGTACTTTAACATTAACAACTGTAGCTTCGGAGAGGAGCAGCAGGGCTTACATCAGACAGTTTATAGCTTCACCATTTTTAATGGCTTTACCTTTGGAAGTAAAAAAACTTCAAGACTTCCAGATAGGATCATAATCATGGGCTACTCTGAAGGCATATCTTAAGTCTGTATAGACAGTTACCATTTTACCTTCTGCAAGCCTATATGCCTCAGCAAGAGCTGTTATTTCCGCCTCCTGCATCAATGCATGATGGGGAAGTGACTCTGCCTTTATCACCTTGTGTTGAGTGACGACTGCATATCTAGTATGGTATCTGCCATCCTCTCCCAGGACTCGTGAACCATCTACAAACAGCTCACAATCACAATGAAAACCTGATGTTTCCTCTTCCATCAGAGCGACAGAATCATGATCAAGATACACAACCGGGTGTTGTTCCAAATATTTTGCATATCAGCTTGTATCTCCTCCTTCCTTCCTCACTATTTCCTCCATCCTCCCCTCCTTTTAAATCTGCAGACTTGATGGGCAAACAAGTGGCAGGATTCACAGTTGTACAGTGTTGTAGAGTGACATTTGGCATAAGGAGGGTACATTGCAGTCACAAGTGGCGGGCCATGGATAGATGTTTGGGTTGTATTTTAGAATGGATCCCCTGAATGTCATGAGGAGTGTAGATGGTAACAGGGTAATCCAAAATTATTTCAGAGGCTTTGTTAAGCATTAATGTTACTGTGGCCACTGCTCAACAAGAAGGGGAACCTATGGCCACAGGGTTAAGTCTGGCTTAGTAATAGGCCCCCGTCCCCCGGTAGGGAAAGTGTTCTGACCAGGCGCAAACGTTGCCTGAAAGCTCTATACAGTAGTGTGTGAAGGAGAGCATGTAATTAGGAAGGCCCAATACAGGATATGCCATGAGCATCAGTTTGAGAGAGTAAAAACTATCCACTGCCTCAGGAGTGAGGGGAAAAAGAATCATATAAGGCTTGCATTTGTGTGGATACATTTCTTATCCAAAGCCGGCAAAAGGAGACAAGACCAAAAAAGGTACACTCTCAGGTGTGAGGTGACGAGTGTTGGGCCCAATGCAATGTCCTTGAAATATGACCTTTTGTTGACAAGATTGGAATTTTTCTTGTGCCACATTGCAACCTCGATTTTAAACTTTGCAAAAAAAGTTAAAACGGAGGTTTGTGACCTGTTGGTAGGTAGATTCAGTGGGGGTTGCTAAGAGCAGATCATTAAAATACTGAAGAAGGGAAGTTTCTGATGGAGGAGACCAGCCAGACTGCAGGGCTTGAGATTACTGGGTAGGGCTGCTTTGGGCCCCTTGGGGTAACCAGACCCAGGCGTACTGCTGTGCTTGGAAGGTAAAAGCAAGAAGGGGAATTTACTTTGGGTGAAGGGGTACACTGAAAAAGGAGTTATCCAGTTCAATTACTGAAAAACACGTAGCGGTTGGCACCAACTGAAACAACAATGTGTGAAAGTTTGGTATGACAGGGGTTAATGCTGTGACAGCATTGATGGCTCGTAAATCATGAACCAACCGGTAGGTGGCAGGCTGATCAGGTATGAGCTTCTCCTTTTCTGGAAACAGAGGCCTGTTTGCTGGGGAGTTTATCTTAACCAATGTCCCTGATTCCAGAAGAGTAGAGGTTTAGTGTGCAATGCTGTCGTTTTGTGGTACAGTCAAAGGGTGCTGTTATAAATATGAGGAGTACACCCAGGTTTTAGATGGACTTCAGCAGGGGGTAATGAAAGAAGCCCAATGACTGTCTTAGATGTGGCCCACAAACAGGAGGGTACCTGCTGCAACATAAGTTCTTCAGTTGGGGGTCAAAGAAAGAATAGTTGAGCTCTGTACATAGTCGACAGCAGCTAACATGCATGCAAAATTATTGTTATCTGCAGCAAGTTTTAAAGAGACAGTCCCATCGGGGCATTATTCAACATTGGCATTCAGCTCTCAAAAGGGAGGTTGGACATGTTTTACTAGCCACAAAACGAGTAATAATTGTATGATAACCAATGCGGCAGATAAGGGGAACAGTTATGTTACAATTCATATCCTTGCCATCCAACCCTACAATAGTAATCATCAGAAAGATTTAATTAGGTACCCATTCTTAACATACGACTGATCTGGTTGCCAATAAGAAATGGCACTGATGGGCCTGATGCTATAGAGCATTGTAAATAACCCAGTGGACCAAACTTGGTTGGAACAAGAATGGGTAGCACGGGTTTGCCCTCTTCCTATGGGCTGGGCTGGCTGGTGGGAGGAGGGGGCAAATAATCCTTAGGTTCTCGGTCCCTATGCTGTAGATTTCCCTACTTTTTAGGGGCTCTGCACTCTCTTTTGAAGTGCACTCTCTTTTGAAGCATTTGAACTCCCAGTGAGGGGTACCTATGGAGGGCTGGCTGACCATTAATATTTCCTTGCGAGGTGGTTATCCAACTCAATCCCCTTAGCTGCTCTGACAAGGGTTTCCATCCTCTCAGTATGCCATGTAGGTGCACATATCTTCGATTTTTCCTGTATTTGAGGGCTAAGCCCGGTTACAAATGCCTGCATGGGACCTCCTTCATAACCCAGGTTGCGCCAGGCTGCTGTCAGCCTTTGTTCAAACATTCACACCTTCTGTCTTTCCCTGCTTCATGCCTTCTAACCCAAATGACCCTTCCTGGGTTTTTCCTTAGCCCATTTTAGGATAACTGTAGTATACCATTTGCCTGAAGCATGTGTTTTCTTCTCTTGACTGCTGTGCACTCAGGTCATTGTCTATTGTCTCCCCTTCTTCCTTGTAGATTGTAAGCCCTCGCGGGCAGGGTCCTCTTTCCTCTCTGTTTCAGTTACTAGTCATTTTTGTCACCATTGTATTTGTTCAATATTTGTTATGTATGTAATTCCCCTTAAATGTACAGCGCCATGGAATTAATGGCGCTCTAAAATAAATAATAATAATAATAATAATAATAATAATAATAATAATAATAATAATAATAATAATAATAATATTGTGCTAACTTCTCAACCTTATCAGTTGTCATGCTGCCAACATTTTCCCCTTTGCCTTTCTCATTACTAGGGCTCTGAAGTCAAGTCATGCTACTGAATAATTCTGTTGGATCATGGCTAATCGGTGAGCAAAAGACACAGGTTGCGGAAGTGGGTCTGGGAAAGTTGCTATTAAACTTATTGCTTCTTGCGGTGTCCAAGGATGTCAGTTAGACAAAGTTCTGCTGCCATATTCTGTTGCTAAGCTAGAGGCTTGAGAAGGGGGTGGCGTGGTGTCTGCGCCAGCTGCAGTTGTCTCAGTTGAGCTGCTCAGCTGAGATGCAGCAGAACGGGAAACAAGCTGAATTTTAGTGAGGACAGGATATACACCTCCTCCTTTAGGTTTTGGTGCACCACAATTGAAACAGATATCTCTCCACTCTGGATTTTGCTGGCCACACCTGGAGCAGATCCAGTCGGACTGGACTTTGCCACCAAGATAGCTGGTTTCTGGTCTGAAAGATGTGGCAGTGGGTTTCTTCACTTTTTAAATCTTCCGCTACTTGACACAATTTTTCCACATGTTCATCTAACTCATGATCCTTCAACCAACCACCGAATTCCCTCTGAACTTTCTTCCACTTTTTAGAATCCAACCATTGTCCCTCCCATCCCTCTATCTTCTGTATCACTTTCTCAACAGCTTTTTTCCACTCTGCTCCTGTTCTTTCTGACACGACTTTCTTTGCCTTCTTAAAATCCTAATTTTTGGTTAAATGATTACCCATATCCTTGTTCTCTTTGTTATAACTTTAATTTCCCCTCCTGTTTCCCTCCAAATGGGCTTCCTCCCTCAAGTAGGGTGCCCAGTTTGAAAATGGTCCCCTCCAAAACCGTCTTCCTCCCTTAAATTCCAAGAGTGTATGGTTTGGAGTATATTTATTTAGAAGGTCGAGATCCACCTCTTCTACCTTCCTTGTGTGCTCCACGTGTTCGTTTAACACCCAGAGCACAAAAATACAGAAGAACACACAAAAATTGCAACAAAGGTATCAATGGGAGACATACTATACCATAATATTACAGTTCTTCTGTATTAAATAATATGGCATTGCATTTACAGGCAAGGACCTATACGACACCCACGCTCCGATACGTGCAGAGGAAACTCAGGGAGGACATAGCTTAAGTAAGATAAGCTTCTTACTGGCAACGCTGAATTTTTGGCCTCCTATGTCCTTATGATAGCCTTACATGGTATGTCGGGACACAGGTATCTCCTTCAACGATGTAGTAAACCACACTTACCCAGGAGACGTCAATTTGATAAAGCCAACTGCCTTTAAAATAATACTATGGTAGTCCAAAATAAAAATGTTGTTTACTATATCCTATATAGTATAGAGAATAGAGTATAGAGAATAGAGAACTGAAATCAGAATACCATTTATTAACCCCTTCCAGATGGATGGTCATAATAAAATGGCTCTAAATTTGTTTCCTCCTTTCCTCTGAAAGCCATAACATTTTTATTATGGGGATTGATTTGAACACTTTTTTTTATCACTTTAACTTTGAGTCCCCCTAGGGCACTTCACCACTAGGGGATGCAATCATTTATACGGTCTAATGCATTGCATAAACAATGCATTAGGGTGTTCAAAGATGGTGGTTTCCCCACTTCCTACCTTCACAAGGCTACCAGTTGCCTTGGTAAGCGATCGGGAGCCTGTGATTTTTCCGTAGGAGGCTTGATCAAAGTGAGGAACAGTATGCAGGACAATTTCTCATTGATTTAAGGGGTTAAATAGCTCTGGGGGGCGATGGCGCCCCTTCGTGCTGTAACCGCCAGGTGTAAGCTGCAATTAGTCGCTAACACCCGGCGGCTGTATAGTAGGATAGTGCTGCGATCCAGCTATAAAGCTGCATACCGGCATCAGGACGTATCCATACGTCCTATGTTGGTAAAGGCTTAATGACAAAGCTCACACACTTAAGGACATAACATTGGCAAGTTTCCCAGTAGCATTCATCATTGTTTAGCAGAGTCCTTCGAAACGAATTGTATCCATCCTTAGCATATGATCAGGAAAGTATCTCTTCATATCTGACCATGAGCTTGAAATTTGTAAAAGAATAAATGATTGTTTTCGGCTGTGTGAAGGCCTTTTAGTAAGCTGTATGCTGGCAATTATAGCTGAAGCATAAAATGGCTGTGGGTAAATTATATTGATAAATACAGGAGAGCTGACATTTCTATGCTATCTAATCATTTTCAATAATTACTCTTGTTCTTGAGCATAAAAGTAAAAAAATTCCTTCTGAATAAATTTAATGAATCGACGGGTAACATGGAAATAAACGCACAGTTTCTTCAACGTCCGTGAAGATCTATCTATCTATCTATCTATCTATCTATCTATCTATCTATCTATCTATCTATCGGCACTTGATAAAAAGAATCAGGGTTTAATCTGACAGTCCAGTTTTAGGAAACCCACCGGAAATGTAATTTGTTAAACTATTTTAAAAGGGAGACAAATCTGCCCCCTTTAAAATCAGCAAATTCAATTGAATGTGCAATTACTAACCACAAAAGAAAACTTTTTTTTAAATTTAGGTTTTTGGGGCAATGGATTGTAGAGTGAAACAATGTTCTCAGATATATGGGTTAAATTTATTGTCTTGTCTTAGCCTTTTACTATTCTCTTTTGTTAGTGAAATATTTTGGGACTGATTGTAATAAGGGGGTTTTTTGGCTTAAAGGGGCCCAAAGACTTGAAAAGGGGCAACTAACTTTTCCCCACTAAGAAATTTTATCGGGAAAATGTTTTAATTGACTTTTTTGATTTACAATATTTTTTTTTCCCTATAAAAAAAGGATCGCATTTAAAAGGGGGTTTTAAAAATGGCTATTTAAAGCCCAAGACCCCTTTCCCTTCATTCCCCAGCTTTCTAACTGGGCACTCCCTGTTTATTCTGTGGTAAATTTCCCGGGAAAAACACGGACTAAAATTTTTCAGTTTCTGCTATTCCTAGAGGGACATTGGGGTTGGAGGTTTTTTAACATTAGAGCTCAAAGATTAAAATTTAAAACCCCACTAGGCTGCTTTGGGGGGAAAAGAGGGAAGGGGGTTGGGGAACCTAAAAAACTTTTTTGGGAAAAAAAAGTGGGAGAAAAAAAAAAAAACTGTTCTTACTCCCGAAACCCATTCCCCTAAGCACAGCAAATAAATTTTTGGGAATTGTGGGCCCAAAGTGTAAAGAAAACCGGGCTAGGTCTAAAAGTTTCTTTATTGCCCATAGCAACCAGAGCTCCCCTTTAATTTCATATAGTGTTCTGAAAAAAGTAAAGGAAAACCCCCCCGGGTTGGTTTCTATAGGCAACAGAGAAAGTCTTACACCTTGACCATTTTCATACATGTCCCCTATGTTTCTTTCAGTTTATCTACATGTTTAAAGTTAATCCATGTGATGAGCATTTAACTAGTTTAACTTTAACTTGTTAATTATCAGATTTAATAGTAGTTGGGTTTTCTTTTTATCCTTTTAAAAACCCCTCAAACATAATGTTTGCATCTTTACAAGTGTATGGCACTTTTAAGGGAGTTTTGTATACCTACTATTACAATGGGGATTTTTCTCCATACAATTTTTAAATGGCTAGGGAAAAATTTTTTTAACAAGTCATGATGGGAGAGGTTTAAAGATTTAAAAATATTCCCACAAATTTCAGCCAATGACCAGTATTACAACACCAAAATTTTTTCGTCTCAAATTTTAGGGGGAAAAACTTTTCTTCTTATCCCCTCATTGTCCCAATTTTAAAAAGGGGACTTAAAAATTTAGTACATTTTAGGCACGTCTTTAGTCTTGTTCTTATTTCTTCCTCCTATTTTGGGGACTGTTTTGTATGTTACTATGTCCACATTTCTTCTACTTTGTTAGCTGCTGTGCATATTATATTCCCGCTTTTAAAATTTTAAAAAATGTTTGGTTCCCTTTCCAAAGCACTAAAAATTTCCGTGCCCCCCTGTTAAAATCCCTTTGGGGATGGCAGGTTTTAGGTTTTTCTTTAAAGGGGAGAAAGGGGGGATTTCAAGCCATTTTTTTGCAGCCCCCTGGTTTAAATAGCTATACGGTGAGCCCCAAGATTCAACACAATGGTGGGCCCCAAGAATCAGTTCCACTTGTGGGGCCCCCGGGACTTCCAAATCCAACATGAATGAGTCCATAGCCTTTCTAAGAAATTTTTGGGCCCCTTTTACTGCATGAGGGTTTAAGTTAAAAAGAGGTGGAAATTATTTTGGGGGCAGTTTGCCTTTGTAATTGAAATGTGTGGACTTGGGGGGGTTTATTTTAGGAAAATTTTGCTCAGTTGTAACCCCAAATGCCCAAAGGGAGAAGTTCAAGGGGGAACATGTATATTACCATTTATTTTTTCATGTAAGGTAGGAGGACTTTTGGGGCCCCCTTTAAAAGGCGTTATCTTATTTTTTTAATCCCCAGGGGAGTAGTTTCTATATTTTTATTGCCCCTTCATTAAACAGCCCTTTCCCTTTTTTGATGGCCTTTTGTAACCCTTTGTTTTGTATTTACTTGAATTTTTGCAAAAGATTTTTGCCTTATTGTTTTTCCCCCGATCAAAAAATTTAATTACCCTTGTTTTGGGGGATGTATTGAAAAATGTTTGGGAAATTTTGGGTACTTGTATGTATATTTTAATCAAAATGGTTTTTCCTTTTTCCCAGCAGTTAAAGCACCTGTATTTTTTCCGTTTCTAAAGCTTTTTAAAAGTGTTCTTCGTACAGTTGTAGTACGACAAAAACCCCCACCAAACCCCCCGATCCCCATGACATTACAAAAATTTCCCTGACGCTCTGAGTTGGAGGGCGGGCCCCCATTAAAAATCAGAAACAAGATGGGGAAAACTTCTTTTCGTGCCCAAAAACAAAAACATGTCGCCCCTTTTTTAAATTTACCCAATTTCTGCTTTGGGAAAAGGGTCATTTGGACGAAACCCTTGCCATCATTGAAACTTGGAATAAAAACCTTAAAGCTTCTTTTTAAATTAAATTTAAGAATGCCAAAAATTTTTTCCTTTTTTTCCTATTTTCCCGATTTTTTGACAAGGGTCCTTTTTTTTTTACTGTCCCCTTGTTTCTTTTTGGAGGGGGCTTTTCTTTTCTCTTTTTTTAACTATCTATTAATTTTGTCCCCTTAAAGTTAAAGGGGCCGTGGCAAAGCACCCAAAATTATCTTACATTTTTTGTTTTATCTACTATCTATCTATCTTAAACTATCTATCTTTTCATCTATCTATCTATCTTAAAACTATTTTTAACTTTCCTATCCATTTTTTTGTCCAATTTAAAATAGCTACATCATTTAATTAAGTATGTTTATTTTAAGTCTAATAAAATCCCCAGTTTGCTTTTTTTCAAAACTGGCCTAGCCCTTTTTTGGGGAGATTTTGATCTTTTAATCTGGGAGGCAGTGTCCCTATTGTGTCCCCTCTTTAAATTAATTTTTCTGCTGAAAAGAGCAGCACTTTGTAGAACTTGGCTTTTTGTTGTTTTTCCCGTGTCTGGGGATTGCTTCTGATTTATGCCTCAGGAATTCTTTAAAATTTACAAGGCTTTTTTTGTAAAAAGGGAAGGAAAAAAAGAATACGGGAAAAGTTCATTTTCCCCATATAAAATTATCCCCGCCAAACTTCAGAGAAAAAAGTTTTTTTCATTTTTAGGTTTTTTGGACATACTGACAAAAATTCCCTAATCATGCTTGAGGGGACTTTTACCACTTTAAGGGGACATTGCCTTTTTGGCCCAAAATTTCATGAAATAAAATTAATTGAAAAGAATAAAATCGCCCTAACAAGTATTTTTCCCGGGCAGAAATCAAGTGTATAGCCAAATTTAAAGAGCTTGGAGCACAGCAGTGGTTGGGCCCGGGTGGTAACCCCTTTTTTTTCTATCTTTCCCCCAATTTTGGGGCCAAAATTTTTTAAAAATTTTTGTTTTAAATATAATCTTAATATATTTGACAACCATTTTTTAAACAAAAAAATTTATTATAATTAAATAAAATTTTTTTAGATTTTTTCATTATTTTTAAAGACTCTGATTTTTTTTAATTTAAAATCAATACAAATAGGCAAAAATATCAACTTTTTGACTCTAAGGTTTAAAATTTTTCCCATTCAGGGGGATTTCCGTTTTCTCAAAATGTAAAGATTTTTTTTAAGATGACAAAATTTTCAGGCCCCCCTTTTTCGAAAAGAAACATTAATATCATACTGGTTGGGGGGCTGACCCTTTACCCCCACCATTGATCACCCATTTTTAATGGGTCCTTGGGACTTTAGGCAAAAATTTTTCTTCCACAATTTTTCCAATTTTTTGAAAAAAAAATTTTTTGTTAAACCCAAAACTTAACCTTTAAAAAGCCAAAACCCCGTCCCGTAGGGTTTAAAAGGGTTTGTATTTTTTACCCGGTTTTTTGAAGTTAAATTACTGTTCTCTGGGGCTCTAAAAATTTGGGGGTTTTCTTCCTGTGGGAGCCTTTACTATGGTTTCGAAAAACCTTAAAAATTTCTGTCTGATAAACACTTCTGAAACTTAAAAATTTTTACTTTTCACGGGCCCTATGTTTTTCCATCAGAACTTAGCAAGGGTTTAAGTGCAATGGGGAAAAGTAAAGTTAACCTCTAAAAATTTTCCTGTTTTAAAAAAAACCCCTTTAAACCCGCACTAAAAACCCTCTTCCTAAAATGTTTCTCTAGTAAACGGGTGGAAAAAACAGAAGATAAACAGAAGGGGCTAAAAACAGGAAACAGATGCAAAAAGACAAACCCAAATTTTTAAACAGTTTTGATGGGGTGAGGTTCCCAAAAAAGGAAATTTTGCGCAAAATTCCAAAGGACGAGGGGGAGAGCAAAACCCGGAAACAGGCCAAAATCCAGAGTAAAACCCGTGAAAAGACAAAAGGGAATTTCCCTCCGCCCGCTACCCCCGCAGCTGGGCCCCCCCCTTTTTGTGGGAAAATTTTGTTTTTTCCAGAGGCCCAGAAAGTTTTAAAAAATCACTTCCCCCGGGGGTTTCTGTGATGTTTAAACTTTCCCCGGGAAACCCCTATTTCCCTTCCCGGCAGGGTGATTGACAGTCGCCAATGGAAAAACCAAGTAGATAGCAATAAGCTGTGTGCGGGTTCCTATTTTTCTTAGTAATTTGACGATTGTTCATTACCAAATTTTCCCCCTGGAGAAAAAATGAAAAAAAAGTGTAAAAAAGTTAAAAAAAGGGGAAAAAAAAATGAGAAAACAAACACAAAAAATAAAAATAAAACCAAAGTACATTCCCTTTTTTTTTCCCCTTTTCAAAGGGGCCCAAAACCCCCCAAAAAAAGAAAAAAAAAAAAATAACGTACCCCATATTTGGTATCGCCCCATTTTTAAAGACCTTTAAACCCCACAACATACATGTTAATTTACCCCCACAGTGTTTCAACCCCTAAAAAAATAAAATTTAAAAAAATTTTCAAAATTTTTTTTTCCAAACCCACAGCACAAAAATGGAATAAAAAAAAAGATTTGAACCAAAGCAAATAAAATGCCCAAAGTGGGGCCAATTTTAAAAAATCATTTGATCCCAAAAAAAAGTTCCCTTTCATAGCTCTGCTTATGGAAAAATTTTAAAAAATTATGGCTTTTCAGAAAATAGCGATGCATAAAGACCGTTTTACTTTAAAAAAAGCACTTTTTTTTTTTTAAACACTTCAACAAAAAAAAACTATATAAAATTTGGTGTCGCCAAAAAATTTATCGGAAACCCCCAAAAAATAAAATAAATTTGTCATAGATACTGCACAGTGAGCGCTGTTAAAAATAAAAATAAAAAACACTACCAGGATTTCAGTATTTTCTTCACCCTGCCTTCCTAAAAAATTATTTAAAAGAGAACAAAAAGCCTTGTTCCCCCCAAAAAAAATTATACCAATAAAAACATCAACTCATCCCGCAAAAAATAAGTCCCTACACAGATCCGTACACAGAAAAATAAAAAAGTTATGGCTCTCAGGCGATGCAAAAACATGTTTTCCTTTTTGAATAAAAGTGTTTTTATTGTGTAAAAGCAGTAACACATAAAAAAAAAAATACAAATTGGGTATCGCTGAAATCATATCGACCTGTTGAGAAAGCTAGCTTGTCATTTATACCGCATGGTGACCGCTGTAAAAAATAAAAATAAAAAACACTACCAGGATTGCTGTATTTTGTTGAAAATGCTTCACAAAATCCTTAATAAAAAGTGATCAAAGAGTCCTATGAACCCCATAATGGTACCAATAAAAACATTAATTCATCCTGCAAAAAACAAGCCTATACACAGCTATGCACACAGCAAAATAAAAAAAGTTATGGTTGTCAGAATAGAAAATTCCATTTTTTATAGTGTAAAAGTAATAAAACATAAAAAAAACTATAGAAAATTTATATCATTGCAGTTGTACCAACCCCCAAAGTAAAGTTATCCTGTCATTTACACTGCAAAATGAATGCTGTGACATTGAAACCCAAAAAACAATGATGGAACTGCGTTTTTCCCCTTCCCGTTTTCATGGCCCAATGCTACAAAAAAACTACGGAACACCTGTGTATAGAGATGGGCGAATCGATTCTAACGAAGTGGAATTCGTTTAGAATTTCAGGAAAACTTCGGTTCGGAACGAAGTCGAACTTTGGGGTACTTCGGGTGAACGAACTGTCTTTTGATTGATAAAATGGCTGCAGCACATGGCAACTACATGGCAAAGCCACTCAGGGAGGAAGAAGGGCATAGCCTGCTGACATGTGCAGAGGTGAAAGCCAATCAGAGATCTGGCGGGATTTCTGTGACGTCACCGCCTATATAAGTCCGGGCGCGACGCCCGGGAGCATCACACTCCTCTCACTGTGCTCATCAGGGCAGGTGCTGCCTGCGGCTTGATATCTCTACTGAGAATTGATGTTTATATATCGATTCTGTGGGGTTTCCAGCTTGTTCACAAGACTGTTTCTCTTAATGGTTCTATTTCCTAATTTTTTGGGGTATTGATCTGAAAACCAGTGTGCGTCCACTGCAGCTGCAGATACATACAATAAACCAAGTGGGTCTAAGCCATTCCTGTTGTATCAATTAAAAGAAACATCGGTTTTTTATTTACAATACAAATACCACTTCATTTTTGGCTGCTCAATTCCTTTGCGTCAAATTACATCCAGAGGTTAATTAAGCGTTGTTTTTTGCTGGTGTGCTGACTCCCCAAGAAACCGCCTTTTCAACGCTGCCCAAAAATATAAATTTTTCCTGTAGCCTACAATCAACATGCAAAGGTTTAATTACAACTGTATCTCTTGTTGTGGGGGGTGGCCTAGAAAGATGGCAATTGAACACGCTACAAAGCTACTATTTTGTGGGGCTCAATTCCTTGCGCAATTTTAACATCCAGAGGATAATTAAGCGTTGTTTTGGCTGGTGTGCTGACAAAAATAAACCTTTTTTTACAAACCCAAAAATATATAAATTTTTCCTGTAGACTAATTCACAACCAAAGTTAATTAACAACGTATCTCTTGTTGTGTGCGTAAAAAAGACGCAATTGTAACACGCTACAAAGCTACTAGATTGGTGGGGCTCATTTCTTTGCGCAATTACATCCATGGGGTCTAAATAAGCGTTGTTTTGCTGGTGTGCTGACAAAAATAAACCGTCTTTTTTTCAACGCCAAAAATTAAATTTTTCCTGTAGCCTAATTCACAAGCAAAGGTTAATTACAACTTGTATCTCTTGTTGTGTAGCGTAGAAAAACACGCAATTGTAACTAACGCTACAAAGCTACTAGTTTGTGCGGCTCTATTCTTTGGCTAAATTTACATCCAGTGTTTAATTAAGCGTTGTTTTTGTCTGGTGTGCTGACAAAAATAAACCTGTCTGTTTCAACGCCAAAATAATAAATTTTTCCGTAGCCTAATTCCAAGCAAAGGTTAATTACAACTGTATCTCTTTTTGTTTGGCGAAAAAAAACCAATTGTAACACCCTAAAAGGGCACAAAGTTTGTGGGGCCAATTTTTTGGGCGAAATTTTTAAAACCCGGGGGTTTTTAATTTAAAACCCGTTTTTTTTTTTGCGGGTTTGTGCTGACAAAAATAAACCTTTCTTTTCAGGGCCAAAATAAAAAAATTTTTTCCCCTGTAGTAATTCCCAAGAAAATTTTTAAATTACAACTTTATCCCCTTGTTGTTTTGCTGAAAACACCAATTTAACACGCTAAAAAAGCTACTAGTTTGGGGGGGGCCCCAATTTTTTTTGGCGAAATTTTTACTAAAAGGGGTTAAATTTAAGCGTTGTTTTGCGGGTGTCGACAAAAAAAAACCCGTCCTTTTTCAACGCCAAAATATAAAAATTTTTTCCTGTACCCCAAATTTCCCACAAGAAAAGGGTTTAAAATTACAAAAAAAAACTTTCTCTTGTAGTGGGGCGTAGAAAACACGCAAAAAAAAACCCCAACCGCTCCCAAACTATTTATTTTTGTGCCCCCTAAAATTTTTTTGGCGAAATTTTACATCCGGGGGTTAATTAAAGCGTTGTTTTGGTGGTTTGCTGACAAAAATAAACCTTCTTTTTACAACCCAAAAAAATATATTTTTTTTCCTGAAAGCCTAATTCATTCCGAAGGTTTTTAACTGTTTGTGCTTTTCCCATTTAGTAAAACACACAGTTTTTTTAAAAACGACACATACAAGTAAATTTTTCCTGGCCATTTGGGAGCGAAATTTTAAATACCCAAAGGGGTTTTTCCCAAAAACTTTTACTGGTTAAATTTGGAGTCAAAAAACAGGGGGTATTTTTTAACATATACAGATATCATAAACAAACAGTTTTCTGAAACTTTTCGAACAAACAGTATTCAGACAGAGAAGTGCGGGTCTGCACCTGCGAGTGGCAGTTTGGGACAAACATTCCTGAACAGGCCCAGGGTTGCAGCACAGCAAGGGGACGTCGCAGCAGGGTCACTCGGGTGAGGCACAACTGCCCCTCTTCATCTAGCGGCGTTGTGTGTCACAACAAGTGTTCTTGATTGTTGAACTATGGTTCATCCTCTTCCTCCAGATGAATTCTGACTAACCCCAGCATGAGGTCGGTGGGTGTAGGAACGTTCAGACACAACCCTTAGTTGGCATGCCCGGGAGCGGGTGCAGCGGCCTCGACCTGCTCTAAACCCGACTATGTCCCATACCGGTTCCCTCAGCAGATATCTACTATGTGGTCTGGCTCAGCGCCACTATATAGCGAGGATGAACTCAATTTTAGGAGGGCAGTCAGCAAGTACTTGGCAGCGAAGAAATGGTCGCCATTATCCCTGAGTCTTGCAGTTAGGCGGCACAATAGTATGATGTGGAGGAGTGGATGGGAGGGTCATGTTGTGAGACGGGTCAGCCTTGGCATACCAAGACCGGTGTGAGGCAGCAGTGACGATGAAAAACACAACATGATGATGATTAGTACGACCGCACTTGGGAGCCGGGTGAGGCAAGGGGCTTCAATTCATCGGTCAGGAGAAGGAGGGCGTTCAGCTTGCGCAAGTCAGGCCAGCGGCGCAGCCAGCAAGTGGGTCGTGGGGCCGTGAGTCAGCAGGATAGCAGCAGTGTGAGGTCGGGAGCCAAGCCAGCACGGTTAAAAAACCGCAACGCGGTCCAAGAAAGTAGCGGCAAGTGGGCTCAAGCGAGCGAGCGGCTGCAGTAGTGCGGTGCGTTGGCGGCTAAATCCGATACCGACGGTGGGATGTGGCAGTTCTTGACTAAGACACTCGGAGGAGCCGCAATAGAGCACGAATATGGGTATATGTAGAATCTGTAAGCAGGAAAGTGTAGTGTGCCAGGGAGCTAACGTTGGAACACGGCTGCGTCAACACATGCAGCGTCACCATCGGTGGCATGGGAGAAAGTGGATAGATGTGGTGGTCCTTCCTGCCGCCGCTGCAAACAGCAGCAGCAGCGAGCACCCCAGTGGCACGCATGACCATTGCAGCCGCCAAGGCTCCACCTCCTCTGCTAGAAGGGAGTGTTTCTCTTTGACATCATATCGGTCCAGATGGCTCTGCTCTCGCTACTCATGGCGGCCGCAGTCGTTTCAGCGAGTGCGGATTGAAAAGGAGGACTACAGTATGGTCCAACCATTCTAAGGCCTTAGCAGCAGCTGACGTGCTCTTGTCCAAGTTGTTGGTAACTGCAGTCCCTCCCTTTACAAATGGCTGGACTCTGCACCGTTCAGAGAACTAATGGCTTGTGCGAGCCGACGATGGAGAGTTCCAAAGACGTAATTTCTTTCCAAATAGGCAGTACCAGCACTTCATAAATTGTAGAACAGAAGGTGGGTCAGTCCTTGAGCTTATCGGTTTGTTCCTAGAGTGCACAGGCAGGCGCGGATGATCTGGAGCTGTAACTAACGGGTCAGGGCAAGTACCATGTTCCTTTACGGCCCACTGGGTGAATGTGCTTCAGCCCAGGGCACACCAACAACTTGGACAGGAGATGCCGCTTTATAACTCCACGTTGTCAAATGCTGCACTTCGCCAATGTCCGCATCCTCCTCCACCACCACTCACCTCCATCTCAGCCTCCACAAGTACTGCTCCATGCATACGCCCACAGGTGTTGGGCAACTGTGTCACGCTAGTTCTACACCTGGCTTGCCTCGGCGAACCAAAGTCCCATGGGAGAAACAGCTCCGCGTAAATGCAGCGCAAGAAATCGATGTGTGGCTTTCTCCGCGCCAACTGCCAAATCGGAAAAACCATGTGAGGGGCAATGGGGAGAGAACATGGGTGCCCATGCTGCACGCGAGGAAGGGGATGGTTCATGCACCTGCATGGCGCACGTGTTCAATCTGGTTGTGAAAAGGTTCCTTGAAGTTCTTCCACCTGATATTCTGAAAATTTGAAAATGGCAGGAAACTGTGCATGCACTATATCCATTATGTACAAGAAGCAGGACACCCTCGCTCGAATGGCAGCGGCTCGGAACGCGGCCTCCCCAAACACACTTGATATGCGATGTTCCCACCCGCTGGAATTCCAGCCTGACCATGTTGGACCGACTGTAATGAACAGTGAAAGGCCATTAACGATTTTTTGATGATCCATGCAGAAGAGGAGTAGTCCCTGTGTAACTCTGAAGGTCAGCCAGTGGCAGCTCATGCGTGACACTGCCGTTTGTTGAGGCCATCGAGGAAGGCAACGTTAATTTGTCAGTTCGCCAGGACTACGGGATGAATAACGTCATTCCACTGCCTCACGTGTCAGGGAACATATGCTGAACAAATCTGTCTGGGCAGGGGAACTGAGACATGGCGACTACATCTCGTGGTCAACCATGAGTCCGGTGGGGACTGAAGTGGAGGAGGAGGAGGAGGGACATTGGAGCAGAAGCATTGTCTTGGTGAAATGAGTGGATTTTCTACCCAGGTGACAGAAGAGTGTGGAAGGAGCAGGAGCAGCTGGATGGAGGTGGAGGGACGAACATGAGGGAAGATGAGGCGATGACCCCTAGCACCGTGGCAGTATACAGTGAAAATGGAGGCAGGGAGCCCCTCGGATGTCACTTTGTGTAGATGGCCCGCAGCATGCTTATTTGCATGGCTGTAGTGACAGCAAGCGAATAGTCCAGCATCCGGCAGAGGGATGACTTTCTGGCTCTTCCTACCCTATGGGACCCTGCAACCGAGTCCAAAATGGGAGCTTTTTCCCAGCTATTGAGAGGGAGACAAAGTCAATATCTATAGGGAAATCCTCCGTAATCAGTTAGGGCCGCTGCTAATGTGCACGGCATCGTCCCCTCCTTTTGACAGGGGTTTCTGACCGGGGGGGAGGGGTTCCTCAGTGCTCCGTGACTATGCACACGGCTGCTGGGAAGGTGGGGGGGTAGGAGCAGTACCAGCTCATCAGTAGTAACCGAGTCTGGAGTCACTGATGAGCAGCTTTCCTTCACCGCCTAGTGAGGAGGGCAGTCGCCAGCAGCAGGCAGCTGGACCTGGAGCAGTCCGCTGAACCAACAGGTTGTGGCTGACATGGAACAGCCACTCTGCCACCTCAGTTAGAAGATTCGCTGGACTACTGGGCCAGCCAAACTGGAATGTGTGGCCGCAACTTGCCGAGTTTTGCAGTGGAGAAGCTGTCCTACCCGGCCAGTAGGTGTGCGATTCAGAGCGAGTGTTCTAGGGCTGGCGGGGTGGTGGCCATCGTTGCCCCAAGGAGAACCCCGCTTGTCCACGGGAAATGTGGGACAACCGACTGACATTTGTCAAGATGAATCAGGCTGTGGGAATTGGCCAGGATTTCCACACACCAATTGCCTTAGGCGTCCAGTCTGGGTTCAAACACTGCCTCAGCCACTATTCTGATGCCACCACCAGCCTGATGCACTACATTCTGCTGACTGTTTCTCCATCTGCTCACCCATCTTTACAGGACTGGTATTGCCACCCAACCTCAACATCATGTCATTGTGCCACTCTCTTGACCTCATGCTCTGCTGCTGTTGCTGTTGCCGTGATGTTATCCAACCACATGTGGCCATTTGTGCAACCTGTTCTGACCTCGATGCTGTGCTGTGTGCTGCCATGTCCTCCATTTTACTGTGTCATTGTGCCACTGACCTGTACTCATGTGCTGCCGCCGTGACCTCCGCTCTCCGTCATTGTGCACTTCTGTGGCTTCGTCCTGTTTTGCCACCTCTAGGAATGTCATGTGCCACTCCTCTGGACCTCACGCTGCTGCTTGTGACTCCTGCGTTGCCCTCTCCACACTTTGGCATGAGCTCCACTGCCTGATTATGCAGCTGCCGCCGTGACCTCCGCTCTCAGTCATGTGCCATGTCTGTGGCTACCTCCTGTTTTCCCACCGACCAGAATGTCATTGTGCCATGCCTGATCTCATGCTGATGCTGTAGTGAACTCCCACTGTGTGATTGTGCCCTCTGGTGGCCTAATACTGTTTGCCGCCTCCAGAATGTCATTGTGCCACTGTCTGACCTCATGCTGCTGCTGTTGTGACCTCCACTCTGTGTGATTGTGACTGTCTGTGGCCAATTACTTGTTTTGCCGCCCTCCAGAATGTCATTGTGCCACTGCCTGTCTCATACTGCTGCCACCGTGAACTCCACACTGGTGTGATTGTGCCGCTCTGTGGACTAATACGGTTTTGCCGCCTCCAGAATGTCATTGTGCCACTGCACTGATCTCATACTGCTGCCGCCTGTGACCTCCACCACTGTGTGATTGTTTTTATGCACTCTGTGCCTAATACTGTTTAGGCCGCTCTCCAGAATGTATTGTACCACTGCTGAATCTCATACTGCTGCCGCCGTTGACCACAACATTGTGTGATTGTGCACTCTGTGGCCTAATACTTATTTAGGCCGCTCCAGAATGTCTTTGTGCCGCTGCTGATCTCTATGCTGGCGCCGTGTGAACTCCACACTGTGTGATTCTGCCACTCTGTGTCCTAATACTGTTTTGCCGCTCCAGAATGTCATTTGTGCCACTGCCTGATCTCATACTGCTGCCACCATGACCTCCACACTGGGAGATTGTGCTCTCTGTGGCCTAATACTATTTAGCGCCTCCAGAATTGTCCCATTGTGCCTCTGCCTCGATCTCATTACTGCTGCCGCCCGTGGACCTCACACTGTGTGATTGGCACTCTGTGGCCTTATCTGTTTTGCCGCCTCCAGAATGTCATTGTGCCACTGCATGATCTCATGCTAGCTGCTGTCGTGGACCTCAACACGCGGTGTCATTGTGCCACTTCTGTGGCCTAATTACTGTTTTGCCGCTCCAGAATGTCATTGTGCCAACTGCCTGACCTCATTACTGCCGCCGCCGTGCCCTCCGCTCTCAGTCATTGTGCCCATCTGTGGCTTCCTCTGTGTTTCCCTCCTCCTGGAATGTCATTTGCTCACTGCTGCTATTCATGATGCTTGCTGTCGTGACCTCAAACTGGTGATTGTGCCACTTCTGTGGCCTAATACTGTTTTGCCGCCATCCAGAATGTCATTGTGCCACTGTCTGACCTCATGGTGCTGGCTGTTGTGACATCCACACTGTGTGATTGTGACACTCTGAGGCCTAATACTGTTTTGCCGCCTCTAGAAATGTCTTGTGCTGCCAATGCCTGATCTCATACTGCTGCCGCCTGTGACCTCCAACTGTGTGATGTTGCCACTCTGGGCCTATACTGTTTTGCCGCCTCCAGAATGTCATTGTGCATGCCTGATCTCAATACTGTGCTGCGTGACCTCCCACACTGTGGTGATTGTGCCCACTCTGTGGCCTAATATGTTTAGGCCGCCTCCAGAATGTCATTGTGCAAAACTTTGCTGATCTCATACTGGCTGCCGCCGTGACCACCACATTGTTGATTGTGCCACTCTGTGGACTAATAACTGTTTAGCCGCCTACCAGGAATGTCATTGTGCCACTGCCTGATCTCATACTGCTGCCGCCATGACCTTCCAACACTTTGTGATTGTGCCACTCTGTGGCCTATATGTTGAGCCGCCTCCAGAATGTCATAGTGCCACTGCCTGATCTCATACTGCTGCCGCCGTGACCTCACCACACTGTTTGATCACTGTGCCACTCTGTGGCTAATCTGTTTTGCCGCCTCCAGAATGTCATTGTGCCACTGCATGATCTCATGCTGCTGCTGTCGTGGACTCCACACTGTGTCATGTTCCACTCTGTGGCCTAATACTGTTATTTCCGCCTCCAGAATGTCATTGTGCCAGCCTGACCTAATTACTGCTGCCGCCGTGACCTCGCTCTCAGTATTGTGCCACTCTGTGGCTTCCTCGTGTTTTGCCACTACTCCAGACTGTCATTGTGCCACTGCCTGACCTCAA
>JAODAL010019506.1:0-71825 GCA_025379985.1 Phyllomedusa bahiana | reverse complement strand
TTTAAAATTAAAATGTTTACATTTTACATTATACAAATATGATTGTCTACTGGCAGCTACTTCTGCAGCCATGGTTCGAGCTGCAAATAAATATAAATATAATGGTTGGTATGAGAAGCATCAAAAGAACCGTTATGTCATTTATACCACATGGAATATGCTGTAGAAATGAAACCTGTATAACAACTGCAGAATTCCATTTTTTTTTCCTCCATTTTTACGGCCCTTTGGTAAAGAAACTGTAGAACATCTATGGGCCAAAAATGCATACTACACCACTAGATTAGTTCCCTGAGGGGTGTTAAAGCCAAAATGGGGTAACTTCAGGAAGTTTTAACCCCTTACCGCCAAAGCCAGTTTTGACCCTCTTGACAGAGCGCCATTTTTGAAATCTGACGTGTCACTTTATGTGAGAATAACTTTTGACATTTGTACCTATCCATAGATTCAGAGACTTGTTTTCTCATGACACATTATTTTAACTTTAAGTTAGTAAGAAGCTTGGTCCAAACAATCCTTGTTTATTTTTGAAAAATATCAAAATATCGTGAAAAATTTGCCATTTTCAAACTTCAAAAATTTGTGTGTAAGACAGTTATTCCACTCAAAATAGTTTATAACTAGCATCTACCACATGTCCATTGGCATATTTTTTTTAATGTCTTCTTATTTTTTACGACATTAGGGGCTTAGAAATTTAGTAGTCATTTTTCACATTTTCAAGAAAATTTGCAATATACATTTTTTTAGGGACAAGTCCAGTTTTGACATGGCTTTGAGCAGCCTTGTATGTTAGATACCCCCATAAATGACTTCATTTAAAAAACTACACCCCTTAAAGTACTTACAACAGTGTTTAGGAGGTGTGTTAACGCTTTAGGTCTTCACAGAAATTAAAGAAAAGTGGAGGTGAAATTTAAAAATTTCACTGTTTTAGCAGCTTTTTGTTTTTATCCATTATCCACAGGAACATGGTAGATGTGACCAGGGAAATCCAACTAATATTGATTCCCCAGATTCTGCCGTTTTCAGAGATATCCCATGTGTGGCCCTAGTGCTCTATTTGGCTCAACCACAAGCCTCAGAGTAGGAGGAGCACCTACCGGACTTTGGGATCTCATTTGTAATGCGATTTTATTTAGGCACCATTTCAGGTTTGCAGACACCCTAAGGTGCTAAAACTTAATAAATACCTCTAAAAAGACCCCATTTTGTAAAATACACCCCTTAAGGAATATATCCAGGGGTGTAGTGAGTATATCAACCTCACCAGTGTTTCACAAATTTGTTTTGCGTTAGGCTGTGAAAATGAAAAAAATAATTTTTTACAACAATCTGTAATTTTAGCTGAAAATGTTTACATTTTACAAGGAATCCTGGAAAAAAGCACTATTTGACTTTAGGAATGCAGATTTTGGTGGGTGCCATGTCTCATTTTGAAAGTCTCCAAAGTACCCGAACAGGGGAAACCTTCCAAAAGTAGAACCATTTTGGATTCAACACCCCTCATTGATCTCATCTATGGGTGTATTGTGCAATTTGGGCACACACATGTTCCACAGTTTTTTTAAGCATTGGACCATGAAAATGGGTGGGGAAAACGCAATTCCGACATTGTTTTTTGTGCTTCATTTTTGCAGCATTCACCGTGCGGTATAAGTAACAGGATAACTTTACTATGTGGGTCGGTACAAGTACAATGATATGATTGTGGAATAACTATAACACCACGCTAAAATAGCCGATCTTAGACAAATAGATGGCCCGATCTGAGTAACATGAGTAACAGATGCCTACAGGTTACTGTTGTAACTAGTCATAGATACTACGTGAATACATGACCAGATGTCCACAATCACCACTGGTCCTATAACACAATCAAACACCACTTAGGACAGAAATATCCATAAAAACAGCAAGCCAAAATAGCAGAAATGATCGCTGCCTTACCCAAAAGGTGGATCACCTGTTTTCTATTCCACAATAAAGCCGCAATAGTTCTCCTCACTCTGATAAACTACCTCGCATGCACTCCGGTCGGCAGTACTCGCTTCTCTGACAAGTAGATCTGGTAACGTCACCCTCACCACGGAGTCTACAGACAATCAAACTACCAACGCATTTCGGAATAGATGGAATAGAAGAAATACGTCTATTCCAAAACGCGACGGTAGTTTGATTGCCTGACGACTCCGTAGTGAGGATGACATCAGATCTACTAGTCAGAGAAGCGAGCGCTGTCGCCCGGAGGGCACGCGGGTTAATTTATCAGAGTAAGGAGAACTATTGTGGCTTTATTGTGGAATGGTAGAATAGAAGATGGGTGATCCACCTTTTGGGTAAGCCAGCCATCATTTCTGTTATTTTGGCTCACTGTTTTTATGGATATTTCTGTGCTAAGTGGTGTTTGATTATGCTGTATGACCGATGGTGGTTGTGGACGTCTGGTCATATATTCACCTAGCATCTCTGAATAGTTACAACAGTCACCTGTAGGCATCTGTTACTCATTTGTTACTCAAATTGGGCCATCTATTTGTATAAGATTGCCTGGTTTAGCGTGGTTGTATATTTATTACATTTTACATATTACATTTTATTCTTGTTTTTTAGAAACAATAAGGGTGTGTGAGCAGTTTCACCCTATACTCTGCTGCTTTTATCTCAGACTGTGAATAGTGTTTTGGAGAGTATCTATGATTTAATTTTATTTAGTTTTTTATGTTTTATTACTTTTACATAATAGAAATGTATTTATAAAAAATTGTGCATAGCCATAACTTTTTTTACTTTTCTGTATATGGAGCTGATTATGGGCTTGTTTTTGCGAGACAAGCTGACATTTTTATTGGTACCATCATGGGGTGCATTTGATGCTTTGATCACTTTTTTATTAAGGTTTTTGTGAGGCATTTTGAACAAAATATAGCAATCCTGGTAGTGGCTTTTATCTTTAACAGTGGTTACTGTGCGGTATAAATGACATGCTAGCTTTACTCAGCAGGTTGATACTATTACAGCAATACCCAGTTTGTATTTTTTTATGTTTTACTGCTTTTATACAATAAAACACTTTTATTCAAAAAGGAAAACAGGTTTTTGCATCGCCATAGTCTGAGAGCCATAACTTTTTTATTTTTCTGTGTACGGAGCTATGTAGGGGGTTGTATTTTATTTTTAACAGGGCTCACCATGCAGTAAACATGACAAGTTAGTACCTGGGTTGTGACGATTATAGTGATACCCAATTTATATATTTTTTTATGTTGAAGTTTTTATTGTATAAAACAATATGTATGCATCGCTATATTCTGATAGTCATAACTTTTTCTGTATGCAGAGCTAGGTAAGGGCTTTTTTTTGCAGGATTAACTGACGTTTTAATTTGCACCACTTTGGCGTTTATCGTTTATATGAGTTTTTGATCGCTTTTTATTCCATTTTATGTGCTGCGGGATGAACAAAAATCGCAATTCTATGATTGCTTTGGGTTTCTTTTATGGCATTCACCGTGCGGGTCAACATGACAGATTTATAGGGAGGTCGTTATGCACGCAACGATGCCAAATAGGATTACTTTATTTTTTATAATTTTGGACGATTAACATTTGTAAAAGGGAAAAGGGCGGTGTAGGTGTTTTTATTTTATTTTTCATGTTTGTATTTTACTTTTCTTGTACTTTTTTTTTACTTTTTCACCTTTTTTCCCTTTTCCCCATAGGGGACTTTTATCAGTGATCCTCAGATCACTGATACAATAGAGATCAGTACAGAGCAGAACTGCTCTATACTGGTCTCTATAGCAACTGTCAGTCATCATGGCGGGCAATGCCTGTGTTCCAAGAGCCAAATAGCACTCCCTACTTTTTACCCTGCCATGTGCCGAAACAGCAGTTAACACCCACACAAAGGGTACTGTCAAACTTTGAAGAAATATTTTTTCCAGGATTCCTAAAACTTATTTCATATTCACAACCTAAAGCTAAAAAACTTTGTTAAACACCTGTGGGGGTCAATATACTCCCTACACCCCTGGATATATTCCTTAAGAAGTGTTTTTCCCAAATGAGGTCTTTTTATGGGTGTTTATTAAGTTTTAGCATCTTAGGGTGTCCGCAAACCAGTAACGGCACCTAAAGAAAATGCTAGTGAAAATGAGACCCCAAAATTCAGTAGGTGATTAAGTCAAATAGCACACTAGGGCCACATATGGGATAGCTCTAAAAACATCAGAATCGGGGGAATCAATATTGCATTGTATTTTATGGTAACATCTACCGTGTTCCAGTGAATAATGGATAAAAATAAAAAATCGGCAAAAAAGTGCAATTTTAAAATTTCCCCTCCACTTTTCTTTAATTTAATGTGAAGCACCTATAGTTTATAAAATTTCTGAATGCTGTTTTGAATACTTCATGAGGTTTAGTTTCTTAGATGGAGTCATGTATGGAGGTATCCAGAATACAGGCCCCTCAAAGCCTAGTTAAAAAAAGGACAAGCTCCTAATTAAATCTATGTTGCAAATTTTCTTAAAAATATGAAAAATTACTACTAAATTTTAAACCCTTAATTTCATAAAATAAAAAGACATTTAAAAAAATGATGCCAATGTACAGTAGACATTTGTTAGGTGCTAGTTATAAGCTCTTTTGTGTGGTATAACTATTTGTCCTATGCGCAGACATTTTTGGACTTTGTAAATGGCAATTTTTTTTTACATTTTCCCGACACTGATTATTTTTACAAATGAACAGGGATTTTAAGGACTAAAATTTCTTACTAACTTAAAGCACAATGGGCCACATGTATGAAAACTGTCTAGGGCTAAAACTCACTTTGTTGTCCATAGCAACCAATCAGAGCGCCCCTCTCATTTTTCTAGAGCGCTATTTGAAATGAAAGAGGCCCTCTGATTGGTTGGTATGGGCAACAAGGTGAGTTTTAGACCTAGACAGTTTTCATACATATGGCCCAATGTGTCATGAGAAAACACTCTGAATCACATGGATAGGTAAAGTTATAGCCACATAAAATAACACATGTCAGATTTGAAAAATGGAGCTCCGCCATAGAGGTCAAAACTGGCTGCTGTTGTATCGGGTTAAAAATGCTATACACCTTAATCAGTAAAGATCTGTATTTAAATTTAATTGTATGTGCTTTCAAATAGTGTGACAAAGCCATGTTAGCCAAATGAGATTATAGATAATTGCTGTGCTACAGGTGAAATGGTTAAGCATGGCAACTTGTAAACCGTGTGTGGTTATTGCAGCTTGGTTACACTGTGAGTGAGCACCCTTTTGCAACTTTATTACTGTGCATTTTTAGCAAAGCAAATTAACAACTATATAGAAGCTGCATAAAACAGAGTTTCGTTACTTTGAAAATAAAACATAACTGGTTTGCCCTAATAATAATAATAATCATCTTTATTTATATAGCGCCAACATATTCCGCAGCACTTTACAATATAGAGGGAATAAGCACAGACAAACCAGACATTACATTATAAAAAAGCTCCTGACAAATGAGACACAAGGTGTGAGGACCCTGCTCGCAAGAGCTTACAATCAATTAGTATGTATGGGTGAAACAAAGGCTGACAAGTGCTAGTTTTACAATGGACCAGCCATGTTAAAATAAATATGGGGTAGTATAGCATAAAATATTGCGGATGAACCCTGCCATCCCAAACCATTACATCTATATACAGTAAAGCCTGTGGTCGGCCAAAGAGTGCAGGAAGTGACGAATCTGTGACAGAATTTGGAGGGTTTTGACATTAGGGATTTGATAGGCTTGTCTAAGAAGATTAGTTTTCAGAGCGCACTTAAAAAACAGTGAGGGTTGTGAGTGTGCCTACCACATAGGGTAACATGTTTCCAGAGAACTGGTGCAGGATATGTGCAAAATCTGGAGACGGGCATGGGAGGTTTCAATATTGAGGTGTGGTGAGTCTTATATCCGTAGCAGAGCGAGAGAGCGGGTAGGGTGGTAACAGAGATAAGGGAGGAGATTGAATGGGGGGTGCAAGCACTGTGGAGAGCCTTAATGTGTGAGAGTGAAGAGTTTTATGTTGTAATCAGTAACTGAAATATGCATCCATGTGCAGAGAACTGACACAGTGTATGAGGGCAACAGTTATAGCGGCAGGAAAGAAAAGACAAACCTGGCTTACGTGCATTCAGGACAGATTGGAGAGGGGAGAGTTTACAGAGAGGAAGACCGAACAAGTAAGGGGGAGTTTACAGTATCAAGACAGAATGACTAAGATCATACAATGATGAGTTTTGAGTTGTTTCCACAGTAGAAATGGACGATTCTGGAGATGTTCTTGAGGTGGCATTGACGGTAAAGAGCGGGCCCAAGGGATTTGATATAGGGGTGAAGGTGACCAGATCAGAGTCTAGTATTAAACCCCCAGACCAGCGGGCCTGCTTCCTAAGAGTTTTATGGTGGTACCACACACTGAGAGAGAAGATAGCATGGTGATGTCGTTAGTAGATGGTGGGATTGAACTAAAGTTCAGTTTTAAGAGAGGTTTATTGGAGATAGAGAGAGGAAATGATGTCAGAGACAGTGGACCAGACAGTCACTGGTGGTTTTTGTAGCAGGGCAGGAGTGATGCTGGGGGAGGAATTGTATATTGATGTCTTCAGCTTAGAAGATGGTACTGGAAGCCAAAACGCTGATGGTTTGGTCCAATGGTGGGCTGTGGTAGCGTGGAAAAGGATGAGAGGAAAACCAAGAACGATCCCCTGAGGAACCCCCGACAGCAGAGAGGGAGAGGAGATGAGGTAGAACCCGGAAATGAGACACTGAAGAGCGGTCAAGTAGGTAGGAAGAGAACCAAGAGTAGAGCGGTGTCCTGGATTACCGATGGCGCTGAGCAATGCTGAGAAAGTTGGGTGTAACCAGTGTCAAACCGCACAAGAGAGTATCCAGAAGACGCAGCAATGATAGTTACCCTGAAGATTTTTATTGCTGTCAGGAGATCATATGAAACTATAGAAAGGAGCAGTTTCCGTTGAGGTTGTAAAATGGTGGCGAAACCGGTATTGCAGGGGGTCTAGAAAGAGTGAGGCAGAAATAGCGGATCAGGCCTAGAGTAAGACCAATCACTTCCAGAGTTTGAAGACAGAAGGGCAGGTTAAGAGACAGTTCGGATAGTTGAGCGCGCAGGAGGGTGGTCCAGATAGGCTTTTTAAGTAGGGGAAGTATAAAACAGCGTTTTTAAAGGAAGTATGGGAAGATCCCATGGAGAGAGAGAGGTTACAGATTGTAGTGAGAGAGGAGAGGACAGCTGGAGAAATGGTGGACTGGACAAGTGGAGGAATGGGTCACTAGAGAAAGTGGGTGGGGCGAGCATACCAGGAGAAGCCTGGACACTGTCTTTCTCTGAAGTCGTGACAAGAGGACTGAAGAGTCAGAATAGAGTATGTGGGCGGGGAGGGACAGGATTGGGTGTTAATTTTTGGATTGTGATGTATGGGTTATGCCTGATGCTGTAATATTGTCTTTGAAGGAGTGGCCATGTCTTTCTAGCACAGAGGCAGTGGACGCCGGGCCTGAGCTTTGGGCCAGGAGGAGTGAAGTTGTCCAAACAGACGTTATGGGATTTTGTGTAGTGTTGAGAAGAAGGTAGTGAAATATTTTTGTTTGTGCGCATGTGAAGGGCAGTGTGGTATGGGTCCCTTAGCATGAATTTATAGTGGAGAAAAGTCTGCAGGGATATAGCTTTGCTTTCTCCACAGACCTCAGACCAACTGGAACCACGCTGTAGATGGCTGAGTCTGAGGCTTGTGCCAGAAGGGCTGCGGGCGTCTGATATCTGGTGATCAGCGGTTTGTGAGTGGTGCAACATGTCCAGGGTGGTTGTGAGAATTTCATTTTAACGGTTTTGACAGCCAGTCAGGACTGGAGAGGAAGTGGAGATTGGGGCAGTTAGGAACTGTATGTTCGTCCTGGAGCTCCTGATGTTTTGATATAGCGGAGATGTTCGAATGGCCGACGGTTGGTAGTGTCCGAGAGAAGGCTGAAAGTATTGATAGTAAAAGAGATAAGGTTATGATCGAATTTGCATAAGAAGTTGGTAAGATAGAAAATTGAGCAGAGCGACAGAAGACCATGATCAATATAGATTCCCACCTTGAGTTGGAGAGTCAGGAAACTGCGAGAGGCCTAAGAGGAAGAGGTTAGTGAAAGAAACTGAGAAGCGTGAATGAGACATAGGTTGTCCAATGGATGTTTGAAAATCGCCCAAGATGATTGTGGGTATTTCCAGTCCGGAGAAATGAGGAAGCCAGGCATCAAAATTATGCCAGAAACTAGGCGGGGTGAGTCTGTGGGTCCAGTAGACAACTGCAACTCTGAAGAAAATGGCCGAAAGAGTCTGAGGGTGTGGACCACAAAGGAGGGGAAAAAGTGAGTGAGGGGTAACAGGGGGGTGAAGACCGTGGTAGGTGCAATGTGGACGAGAAGTAAGCCAACTCCTCCCACCCGTCCTGTCATGGACAGGGGGTGTTGTAAGTGTTAAGGCCGGCCGTAGGTTAGGGCGAGCATTAGGATTGGGTGCGGTGTCTGATGCTGGAGCCAAGTTTCTGTGAGAGCTAGGAGAATTGAGGAGTTAGAAAGGAACAGGTCATGGACATAGTGATTTTATACAGACAGGATCGGTGCTTGTCCACAAAGCACATTTAAATGGGAGGAGGAAAAGACGTACAACAAATATTTACCCAGGTTAGCAGGTTTCTTTGGGAGAAAGAGTTGGATGAGCAGTAATAAAAGGAAGGTGGGAACCGGGGTTGGGAGTAGATTTCTCCTGCAGCAAGAAGTCAGAAGAATGAAAAGTGATTTTAGACATGGTTCACAGATGAATATGAAGCATGGGTTTGTGCAGCACCCTGCAAGAGGATGTTTTGGGGTAGGCAAAGTAATTAAGTAATGCAATGAGAATGCATGCAATGGTAGGAGGGGAAGAAAAGAGAGCAAGCTAAAGTGGATAGAGTTGTTTTTGGAGGCAGGACTAGGCGGAAATGAAAGGAGGAAGAGGGCATCAAGATAGATTTGCAAATGACGCATGTGTAAAAGTTGTAGGTAGAGAAAGCCTATCTACTTACAAAGATACGTTTCTGTCTCCTTCAGGCCCACTTCGGCCATAAATTCGGTCAAAAATCATAGTCACGATGTCAAATATGCTGTCACTTATATCAATTCTGGCAGACCAAAAGGTCTTGTAGACCCAAGAGCTCCAAAGATATAGTGTCCCTGTTGATTATATCACCACTTTCAGGTGACAGAAACTGGGGTTATAAAGAGATAGCAGCAAGGAAGTTCCTTCAAAGGCCAAAATTGGGTATAGCTTCTACTTACACATAAGAAACACATCCTAAATTATTTGAGACAGAGCTGGGACTTCAAAGTAAAAATACCAGAATAAACAATAATAGGAAGTTATGACTTAACAGCAGTTAGGAAAATAATGGTGGTTGTAAGGTCACGCAGAATTACTATACCATTCAAATATACCAATATAATCACACAGAATTTCAGAGGGTTTTTGCATGATGGATGTATTCACCGCACGTACCATTTCAATATACAATAAATCCACAGATATTGCAAGAGGGTTGCTGAATGGATGTAGTTTCACACGACCTATTCAAATATAAGCACTATAATCACACCCAGATGAGATGGGGGGTTGCTGATGGATGTAAGTTCACACCGTACCTGTTAAGAAAGGACAAACAACAAGTGTGGGAGAAGAGATAATATTGAGTATATCACTATCGTCAAAATGTCATAGTCACTTCAAAAATGCTGTCACTTAATCAATGCTGGCATACCAAAAGGTGCTTGCAGACCTACAGGAGACATACCAAGAGATATATTGGTTCTGTTGATATAGATCACCAGACATTCCAGTGACAGAAACTGGTGTGGATATAAAGATATCGCGATCAATGAGAATTCTTCAACACAGGCTAAGATGGGTATAGGCCATACTTAAACACATAGAAAACACATCCAAATAATATGAGACAAGCTGGTGACTGTCAAGGTAAAATACCAGTAATACACAATATAGCAGAAGACTTAACAGCAGTAAGGGGGAAAGAAAAAGGTGTTTGTAGTCTCGCCCAGAATGACGTACCATTCAAATATACAATATAACACACAGAATAATTGCAGAGGGGTTTGCTGATGGATGTATTTTCACACCTACCATTCAAATAACAATATAATCACACAGAAATTGCAGAGTGGATTGACTGTATGGTTGTATTTCACACGTACCATTCAAATAATACAATATAATCACACAGATATTCGCAGAGGGGGATGCTGATGGATGTAGTTCACGAACTACCATTCAAATATACACTATAATCACACAGATAAAGCAGAGTGGATGCTGTGAGTGGATGTAGTTCACAACCGTACCTGTGACAAAGGACCTAGCAATCAGGTGGTGAGTAAGATAATATTGAGTATCACTTCGGTGTTCAAAATTCAATCACTTCAAAAATGCTGTCACTTAATCAATGCGGCAGACCAAAAGGTCATGCAGAACCCAAGAGCTTCCAAGGATATATGAGTGTCTTTGATTAGATATCACCACTTTCCGTGACAGAAACGGGTGGGGTTATAAAAGAGATAGAGCAAGGAAGTTCTTCAAAAGGCTAATTGGTTATAGGCATACTTAAACATATAAAACACATCCTAATTATTTGAGACAGAGCTGGGACTGTCAAGGTATAAATACCAGAAAACAAATAAGGAAGATGACATAACAGCATAGTAGGGGAAACATAAATGGTGGTTGTAAGTTCACGCAGAATGACGTATCCATTCAAATATACAATATAATCACACAGATATTGCAGAGGGGTTGTCCGATGGATGTAGTTTCACTAACGTACCATCTCAATATACAAAATAATCACACAGATATTGCAGAGGGGTTGCAGATGGATAGTAGTTCACAACTTACCATTCCCAAATATACAATATAATCACAACAGATATTGCAGAGTGGGTTGCCTGATTGATGTTGTTCACACTTACCATTCACATATACAATAAAAACACACAGAAATTGCAGAGGGTTGCAAACTTGATGGATGTAAGTTCACACGTACCTGGAAGAAAGGACAAAGTCAATCAGGTGGAGTAGAGATAATAATTGAGTATCACTTCGGTCCAAAAATTCATAGTCACTTTCAAAATGCAGTCACCTTAATCAATGTCAGTCCAGACCAAAAGGTCTTGCAGGGACCCAAGAGCTTCCAAATATAGTGTCTGTTGAGTAGATCACACTTTCAGGTGACAGAAACGGGTGGGGTTATGAAAGTATATAGCAGCAAGGAGTTCTTCCAAAGGACTAATTGGGTATAGGCATAATACTTAAACATAGAAACAACATCCTAAATAATTTGAGGAACAGAGCTGTGACTAATACAAGGTAAAATACCATGAATACACAATTATATGAAGATGTCAAAACAGCAGAGTAGGGGAAAATAATGGTGGTTTTGTAGTCACGCAGAAATTGACGTACCATACAAAAATACAATATTAAATCACACAGATATTGCAGAGGGGTTGCCTGATGGATGTAATCAACCATCAAACGTAACCATTCAAATATACAATATAATCAACACAGATATTGGCAGAGTGTTTCTGATGATTTAGTTCACACGTACCATTTCAAATATACAATATAATCACACAGATAGTTGCAGAGGGATTGCCTATGGAGTGTAGTTTCACACTTAACCAATCAAATAACAATAATAATCACACAGATATTGCAGAGGGGTTGCTGTATGGATGTAGATTTCACTACGTTAACCTGTGAAGAAAGGACAAAGCAATCAGGTGGGAGTAGAGATAAAAATGAGTATCACCTCACTGTCGGTCAAAATTCAAAGTCACTTCAAAAATGCTGTCACTTAAATCAATGTGGCAACCAAAAGGTTCTTGCAGGACCCAAGAGCTCCAAGATATAGGTGTCTGTTGATTAGATCACTCACTTTCAGGTGACAGAAACGGGTGGGGTTATAAAAGATGATAGCAGCCAATAGGAAGTTCTTCAAAGGCTAATTGGGTATATAGGCTTTAACTTAAACATAAGAAACACATCCTAATTATTTGAGACAGAGCTGGGGGACTTCAAGGTAAAATACCAGAAACACAATATAGGAAGATGACATAACACAGTTAGGGGAAATAAAGGTTGTTTGTATTCACTCATGAAGACTTAACCCATTCAAATAAACAATATAAGTCACACAGATATGCAGAGGGGTTGCTAGTGGATGTAGTTCACACTAACCATTTCAAATTACAATATAATCCACAGATATCTGCAGAGTGGTTGCCTGCGAATGATGTAGTTTCTTTCACTACGTACCATTCAAATATACAATAAAAACACCACAGATTTCAGAGGTTTTGCTGATGATGTAGTTCACCGTACCATGTCAAATATACAATATAAACACACAGATATTGCAGAGGGGTTGCTGATGGATTAGTTTCAACACGTCTACCATTGCAAAAATATAATATTCATCACACAGATATTGCAGAGGGTTTGCTGAGGATTAGTTCACACATACCATTCAATTATCAATATAAATCTCACATATATTGCAGAGGGTTTTTGCTGATTGATGTAGTTGTCACCACGAACCATTCAAATATACAAAATAATCACACAGATATTTTCAGAGGGGTTTGCTGATGGATGTAGTTCACACATACCAATCAAATATACAAATATAATCACACCAGATATTGCAGAGGGTTTGCTATGGATGGTAGTTCACACGTACCTGTGAAGAAAGGAGACAAAGCAACAGGTGGGAGTAAAGATTAATATTGAGTATCACTTCGGCCAAATATCATAGTCCACTTCAAAATGCTGTCACATAATCAATTGCTGGCAGACCAAAATGGCCCATTGCAACTCCAAAGGAAGCCACCAAGATATAGTTTCTGTTGATTAGATCACACCATTTTTCAGGAGACAGAAAAAACTGTGGGGTTATAAATAGATAGCAGCAAAGGAAGTTGCTTCAAGTCAAATTGGGTATAGGCTTACTTAAAACCATAGAAAAACACATCCTAAGTTATTTGAGACAGAAGCTTGGGACTTCAAGGTAAAATACCAGAATACACAATATAGGAATAAGATACATAACAAGCAGTATAGTGGAAAAATAAGGTGGGGGTTGTAGTCACGCAGAATACGTACCATTCAAATATACAATATTAAATTCACACCGATATTGCAGAGGGTTTGCTGATGGATGGTAGTTCATACACGTACACATTCAAATATACAATATAATCACACAGATATTGCAGAGGGTTGCTGATGAGTATTCCACACGTACCATACAAATATACAATATAATCACACAGATATTGCAGAGGGTTTTGGCCTGATTGGATGTATAACACACGTACCATTCAAATATATAATATATCAACATCAGATATTGCAGAGGGGTTGACTGGATGGATGTAGTCACACATACCAATCAAATATACAATATAAATCACACCAGATTATTTCAGAGGGGTTAGCTGATGGATGTATTCACACACACGTACCTGTGAAGAAATGACATAGCAATCAGGTTGTAGTAGAGAAATATATTGTAGTATCACTTCGGTCCAAAATTCATAGTCACTTCAAAAATGCTGTCACTTAATCAATGCTGGCAGACAAAAGGGTCTTGCAGACCCAAGAGCTCCAAGATATAAGATGGGTTCTGTTGATTAGATCACCACTTTTTCCAGGTGACAGAAACGGTTGGGTTTATAAAGATATAGCAGCAAAGGAAGTTCTTCAAAGGCTAATTGGGTTATAGGCTATACTTAAACATAAAACACATCCCTAATAATTGAGACAGCAGCATGGGACTTCAAAAGTAAATTACCAGAATACACAATATAGGAGAATGACATAACAGCCAGTTTAGGGTAAAATAATGGTGGGTTGTAGCCACGCAGAATGACCGTACCATTCCAAATATACAATATAATCAATACAGATATTGCAGATGGTTGCATGATGGATGTAGTTCACACGTACCATTCAAATATACCAATATAATCAACACCGATAAATTGCAGAGAGGGGTTGCTGATGGATGTATTCACACTTACCATTCAAATATACAATATAATCACACAGATATTGCTCGAGGGGTTGCTGATGATGTAATTTCACACGTACCATTCAAATATACAATATAATCACAGCAGATATTGGCCAAATGAGTGGTTTGCTGAATGTATGTAGATTTTGCACACGTATCCATTCAAAAAAACAATATAATCACACAGATTATGCAGAGGGGGTTTTGCTGATGATTTATTTTCACGACTTACCATTCAAATATACAATAGTAATCAACACAGATATTGCAGAGGGTTGCTCGATGGATGTAGTTCACACGTACCGAATCAAATATAGCAATATAATCACACAGATATTTGCAGAGGGGGTGGCGATGATTGTAGTTCACTACGTACCATTCAAATATACAATATAAATCACACAGAATATTGCATAGGGGTTGCTGAATGGATGTAGTTTCACCACGTACCATTCCAAATAATACAATATAATCACACAGATATTGCAGAGGGGTTGCTGAGATGTATTTCACACGTACCATTCAAATATACAATATATCCACACGATATTTCAGAGGGTTGCTGATGGATTGTAGTTCAACACATACCATTAAATATACAATATAATCACACACAGATATTGCAGAAGGGTTGCAGATGGATGTAGTTCACACGTAACTTGTGAAGGAAAGGACAAAGCCATCAGGTGGAGTAGAGATACTATGACATCACTTTTTCGGTCCTAAATTTCATAGTCACTTACAAAAATTGCTGTCACTTAATCCATGCTGGCAGACCAAAAGGTCTTGCAGACCCAATAGCACCCAATATATAGTGACTGTTTATTAGATCACCACTTTTCAGGTGACAGAACCGGGTGGGGGTATAAAGAGAAAGCACAAGAAGGTTCTTCAAACAAAGGCAAATTGGGTATAAGGCTTACTTAAACATAGAAACACATCCCATAAATAAATGAGACAGAGCACTTGGGACTTTCAAGGTAAAAATACCATAATAAACAATATAGGAAGATGACATAACAGCAGTTAGGGTAAAATAATGGGGTTTGTTGTCACGCAGAATGACCGTACCATTCAAATAGACAATATAAACACACAGATATTGCATAGGGGTTGCCTCTGATGATGTAGTTCACACGTACCAATCAAATATACAATATAATCACACAGATAATTGCAGAGGGGTGATGCGATGGATGTATCACCCGACGTACCATTACAAATAAACAACAATATAATCACACAGATATTGCAGAGGGGTTGCTGATGTATGTAGTTCAGCACGTACCATTCAAAGATACATATAATCACACAGATATTGCAGAGGTTGCTGATGATGTAAGTTCACACGTACCATGTCAAATATACAATAGAATAATCACACAGATATTGCAGAGGGGTTTGCGATGGGATGTAGTTCACCACTACCATTCAAAATATACAATAAAATCACACAGATATTGCAGAGGGGTTGCGATGGATGTATTGTTCCCACACTACCATTCAAATATACAAATAATCACACAGATATTGCAGAGGGTTGCTGATGGATGTAGTTCACTACGTACCATTCAAATATACAATATAATCACACAATAATGCAGTATGGGTTGCTATGTATGAGTTTCACACGAAAACCATTCAATATATACAATATAATCACAACAGATATTGCCAGAGGGTTCTGATGGTGTAGATCCGACGTAACATTTCAAATTATACAATATAATCACACAGATAATGCAGAGGGGTTGCTGATGGAGTAGTTTCACACGTACCATTCAAATATACAATTTTATAACACACAGATATTGCAGAGGGTGCTGCTGGATGTAGTTCACTGTACGAACCATTTCGAAATATACAATATAATCACACAGATATTTCAAGAGGGTTTTGCTGATGGATTAGTTCACCACAACCATTCAAATATACAATATATCACCACAGATTATTTGCAGAGGGGTGCTGATGATGTAGTTCACACTACCTGTGAAGAAAGGGACCAAGCAATCAGGTGGGAGTATATATAATATAGAGTACACGTATCGTCAAATTCCAATAGTCACTTCAAAAATGCTGTCACTTAATCAATGCCTGGCAGACCAATAAGGTCTTGCAGACCCAAGAAGCTCAAGATATAGTGGTCTGTGATTAGATCACCACTTTCATGTAGACAAGAAACATGGTGGGGTTTATAGAAAGAGATAAGCAGCTAAGGAATTCTTCAAAGGCTAATTGGGTATAGGCTTACAATCAACATAGAAACACATCCTCAATTATTTTGAGACAGAGCTGGACTTTCAAGGTAAAATACCAGAATACACAAAATAGGAAGAAAGACATAACAGCATTTTTAAGGGAAAAATAATGGTTGGGTTTGTATTCACGCAGAATGACGTACCAATCAAATATACAATATAATCCCACAGATATTGCACAGGGATTGCTGGATGGATGTAGTTCACAACGTACCATTCCAAATATACAATTATAATCCACACAGATATGCAGAGGGGTTGCTGATGGATGAAGTTCACACGTACCAATTCAAATATACAATATAATCACACAATATTGCAGAGGGGTTGCTGTTGGATTATCTTCAACCACTTACCATTCAAATATACAATTTAATCACACAGAATAATTGCAGAGGGGTTGGCTGATGATGTATTTCACACCACCCTACAAATATACCAATATAATCACACGATATTGCAGAGGGGTTGCTGATGATGTAGTTCACACGTACCATCAAATATACAATATAATCACGACAGATATTGGCAGAGGGGTTCTGATGGATGTAGTTCCCTACGTACCATTTCCAAATATCCAATATAATCACACAGATATTTCAGAGGGGTACTGATGGATGTTGTTCACACTTACCATTCAAATATACAATATAAACCCACAAATAATGCAGAGGGTTCTGGATTGAAGTAGTTCACCCACGTTTAAAAAAAACCAAATTTCAAATAAACAATATATTCACACAGATATGCCGAAGGGTTACTGATGGATTAAGTTTCAAACGTACCATTCAAATAACAATATAATCCACACGGATATGTTGCAGAGGGGTGCTGATGGATTAGTTCACAATCACACGTACCCCATTCAAATAAACAATATAATCACACAGATATTTCAAGAGGGGTTGCTGATGATGTAGTCTCACCACTTTACCAATCAAAATATACAAATAAAACCCTCCATAATGGCAGAGGGGTTGGCTGATTGGATGTAGTTCACAGCGTACTTCTGTGAAGAAAGGACAAGCAATCAGTGGTGAGTAGAGATAAACTTACTGAGAATCACCTTCGGGTCAAAAGCATAATCCCACTTCGATACTCCCCACTTTCAAAAATGCTGTCGTCACTTAATCGAATGCTGGCAGACCAACAGGTCTTTCAGAACCAAGGAGCCTCCAAGAATAAAGTGTCTATTGAATATTAGATCCCCCTTTTCCAGGGTGACAGAAATGGGTGGGGTTTTATAAAGAGAAAGCTAGCAAGGAAGTTCTTCAAATGCTAATTGGTATATAGGCCTTTTTACTTAAACATAGAAACACATCCTAATTATTTGAGACAGACTGGGGCCTTCAAGGTAAAATACCAGAATACACAAATATAGGAAAGATGACAATTAACCAAGCTAGTTAGGGGAAGATATGTGGTTTAGTCACGCAGAATGACGTACCATCTCAAATATACAATATAATCATAAACAGATAATTGCAGAGTGGTTTGCTGATGGATGTAGATCACGACTTACCAATCATATATACAATAAAACACACAGATAATTCAGAGGGGTTGCTTGATGGGATGTATTTCACACGTAACCATTCAAATATACAATATAATCACACAGATATTGCAAGAGGGGTTGCTGAAGTGATGTAAAGTTTCAACACACGTAACCATTCAAATATCCCAATATAACCAGTATATTGAGCAGAGGGTTTGCTGAAAGGATGTAGTACAACACAAACATTCAAATATACAATAAATTTCACACAGATATTGCAGAGTGGTTTCTGATGGATGTATGTGTCACACGTACCATTCAAATATACAATAGAATCACACAGAATATTGCAGATGGGTTTGCTGAATGGATGAAGTTCACACTAACCATTCAAATATACCTATAATCACACGATAGTTTGCAGAGGGTTTGCTGATGGATTAGTTCACACGTACCATTCAAATAAACAATAAAATCCACACAGATATTGCAGAGGGGTTGCTGATGGATGTAATTAGTCACTACGTTGATTCAAATAGTACAAATATAACACACATATATTGCAGCGGTGTTGCCGATGATTTATTTTCTACACGTACCTGTAAAGAAAGGACAAAGCAATCCAGGTGGGGAAGGGTGTAGAGAAAATATTGAGTATCACTTCGGTCAAAATTCATAGTCACTTCAAAAATGCTGTCACTTAATCAATGCTGGCAGACAAAAAAAAAAAAAAAAAAAAAAGCAATACTACAAAGAATCCAACAGGGCTTTTCAGGTGGTCCTATTTTGAAATGAAACAGCATGCAAGTTTTGTACAAATGGAAAGACACATCATATTTCAGGAAAGTAATGATTTTTCAAGCTTAAATACACTCATCAATATTACATCCTGATGGGTATTTGTGTTTTATGAAAGAAAAAAAGCATACCAAAGTGTGTACTCGTTGTATAGAGTGGTTTTATTTATGTGAATGTTATCAGTTCTTTGAAAGAATATGACATTTTAACAAGTACAGTAGATACTGGAATTGCACAAATTAAAAATGTTTAAAGACCCTGATAAACAGGCTTGACAATAGATTGAAAGTACTGTAGTGCAGTTAATAGAAAGGTGAACAACTGAAGAATTGAAGAAATCACATGGAGATAATGTCTCATACAGTACAATTGTAATGAGTGCTGGAATTAGATCCAAATGCTTGCGCTTTGAAGAAGACTTTCTTTCTTTGTCTAAAAATCGATAAACATGTCATTCTGGGTCTACAGCACAAAGAAAATAAAAAGTAATATCAGAAGTAGCAGTGCTTTGAAGTAGTGCTGCTTTAATATGTATCAGAGGCTGAATGGTAACTAGTTGCTCACTTAACTCACCTAACGGTTCTCTAAGACTGTGTTAACTTCTGCATCAAAGCCTCTTTTGTCTAACTGTTTTTAATTATATATATTACAACAATACTTCATGTGGTTTTTCAGATGTAGATAAAACGTAGAAATGCATTTAAATATTGAGACATTGGCAAAGACCATTATACTGTAACAGATATTTTTGAAAAGGAGACAAGACCTTCAGTAGTTTGTGATTTGGAGGGAGAGACCCTACACCATTTCATTACTTATTGTCTACAAAGATGTATAGGCTTGGCTGGTGTCAAAGAAAGGACTGCTGAAAAAGGGTAATTACTGAAGTTGTGGCTTGGATTATTAAACAATGTATGTTCATGTCTCTTTTATCCTTACTCTTTTTGTTCATATTATCCATTTCATTGTGGATGGGTAAAATTTACTTTGAAGATTTACAGTTTCAGCTTTGACATGTGAAGAAGAAAAGATAAGGGGTCTATTTCCACCATCTTCTTAATTGACACACAGATTTTTCATACCAGGAAGTGTTGATTTGCAATAGCTTTGAATCTTTTGCCTGGTCTAAAAAACTTACCAGTTACAGATTTCTGTTGAAGGAAATTGTTAATTACTGGATTTCAGAAAGCACGCCACTGATGATCAGACAGGATGGAAGGGCATTACATATTTGCTTGTCACATATTGTCTCATATTCTTGTCACATAATGATGAGCTACCGAGCTAAGGAGGTCTTTAGAATGCATAGATTTTGAGTAGGAGTGGTGATCGGCTCTTTAACATTTTATATAACTTATGGAGTTACAAGCCCAAAAACTGTTGCAGCCCTGTTCTTTCGATTTATAAATCAGACGCACTCCAAAATTAGGTGCATTTGCACTTTGTATTCCGCCTAAGATGTGGGGGCATTCTGGAGGCATGTTGCACCACAACTGTATGATTCTACACATTTATGACTGGAGGGTGGCAAAGCTAGGCGCATTACTGCTGGAACAGCCAGACCAAGTTAAAAGTGGTTTACCTGAGCCTGAGTTGATGTTTTGGAGATAGAAATCGCTAAATCTATGACCCACAGTAGAACAGGTTCATAAATTGAGGTGCTTTCTACACTACTAATGTGCGCAATAAAATTGACGTCTGGGCGACAAAATTCATACATGTCCCCCTAAATGTATTTCTGTGAAATCCATAGTGTGTAATTTGTTATTAATGTTGCTGTTTTTAACTTTGTGTTTGAGTTAGAATAGTCAAGATATATATTTCGGTCTATTTAAAGGAGGTCCATAGGTATATCCTCACGCTTGAGAAACACAGGTGTGAGATCATTCGCTTGATTGGCTGCTTACTCCTTGAAAGAGTGCAGGATAGACTGAACTCTAAATTTTGGCAATTTGTCTCTATGCAAGTCTCGGATTTTCTATCTTAAAGCAAAGAAAAGCATGTATAATGCGGTTCTTTTTACAATTTTGGAATGCCATGCAATGATTTGTTTGTTTAAAGTTGAGTTTACAATTAGTTAAGGGCTTCTGTTTCAGGTATACATTGATGTAAATCTCTTATAGAAGAATGTAACATGTTCCGCGATATTGGTATGCAGTGGGATACATCACCCACACTGTAGTCAGCCTTTCTTTCTCCATGGCTACCAATAGACTGGTGGTACTGTTGACAGTCACCCAATGCACGTTTTTATGCAACATGTGTATTCAGTGGCTGTCAGCAGTACCACTGTTCTAAAAAGAGTTTAGGAGGAGTTCCCTACATCTGTGCCTTGGAAAGCTCCAGTCATATAAATGAAATCTCCCGACATATTCTTTAAATGGATGCTTGTGACAGATGCCGTACAGTCAATATTTTGACGCAGAACTAGCAAACATTTTTTCTCCATTTTACAAAACTATTTATTCATAATGCAGGTAATTCACACCAAAGCTTAAAAATACTTGCAGTTAATGTTTATTATAGTGTTGTCTTTCTCTTTCTTAATCCTTAAGCATGGATTCAATCCTATTAGTGGCTGTGGCAGGAAAGATTGCGGATTGACTGGCGGTGTGTGCACACTTGTGTGCAATGTTTCAAGGGCACCATGTACCCTTTGTCAAGCACACGTAGCACCTGCTCTGTGCTCTTAAATAGACCCCACTATTAACACCAGTATATTTCAAACAATTCAACATAAAACCATTTAATTACTTATCTAATTTGTTAAAAAACAATATAACACGAGAGTTGTTTAGAAATACCTTTAGGTTCATAATCTCGTTTAAACCACTCGGTGTCAGTGTGTTCAGCCTATGAATCCAGGCTGCCACCCTCTGTAAAAGGCGTTTTTCCAAACTGGCATCCTCAGCACAAACCTGTTCCAGAACGCACCTTTAGTTCAGACACTGTGTGACCAGTATCCATAAAGTATTGTGCCACCGTGCTCTCACCAGATTTTTTTTATTTTAGTATGTTCATCAATTATATACTTAAAGGGGTTGTATAATTTCATTAAATGGCCTTCAGAATAAGGGGACAGTGAAAACATGTAACTTTGCAATTAGATGTCATTAGCAAAGCTGTCTTGTTATCACAGTTTTCCTTATCTTCTGTTTCTGTTTACACTGATATCCAGTGCTGGTCGGATCCCTCCTCCTTGCATTTCACTAGCTGAGAGCTCATTTACACTCTGTTTGGCCCCTGGTCGTATTCACAGGAGCGAGCACTCCTGTCTCTTTCACTCAGAGTAAGGGATCGGCACATTTTCACTCTGCACAGCCAGAAGAAACAGAATAACATTGCAGGGCTTCTACAATCAGGAAACAGCACAATTGTGTGTTGATCCCTGCCTGACTCAGATTAAGGGGCCGTAGCAATTTCTCTCTGCACACCCAGAAGAAACATACTGCAGCAGATTCTACAATCAGAAAACATAACAGTTGTGTCTCGATGCCTAACTCTCCTGCATAGAAGGGAGATCTGTGCCATTCATAGGAACACTGGATTCAACTGTAACAAATCTCCAGCTGATCAGTGCTCAGTCTAGATTGAATGCAGCCTGTAGTATGTATACAGCTCTTATAAATAAGACTGCATAAGGAGAGACACAGTGACATGTGGAATCAGAGGGGGGGGGGGCAGTCTCGAGAGCCAGCATGAACAGTGAAGGGGGGAGGATATCACCCTGCTGGAAGGGGAAGAAACGCCTCTGCATTTCTAGAGTTGAGAAGCTGATAGATAGCAGTATGAATCAGCCGAATTAAAGAAGTGATACATTCCCTTTAACTTCATTACTCTCCTCTTTTTTCTTTTTAAAAACGCTAATTGATGAGCAATCTTAATTTTGTCTGGCCCACATATCCCATTCCACAACAGCATTTCAGTAAATACATTACAGCTTTACTGTTACAAGTAAAGTAACCCTGGATAGCCGCTCTAGTACCTTTTGATGGATGTGATATGTAATCGCTCTTTATAATCGAATGACAACTCTGGCAATTTAAAGGGGATTTATCGCTTCATCAGTTCGTGTGTTTCCTTGTACTTTCAGTTTCTCAGCTCTTCAAATCCAGGGGCGTTTCTTCCCCTCCCAGGTGAGTGTTTCTTAACTGAAGGGGGATGACATCATCCTCCCCTTCACTGTTTGTGCTCGCTCCCGAGTCAGTGTGTTTGTTTGAGACCAGTGGGAGGGGATAGTACTCCTCCCCCCCCCCGCTCTCTCTCTGAGTCCACATGTCACTGTGTTGTTCCTCTCCCTTTGCAGTCTTATTTTGTAAGAGCTGTTTGTTTACATGCCACAGCCTTGCATTCAGTCTAGACAGTCTTCTATGAACTCAGAGCACTGATCTCTTCTCCTCTCACAGCTGGAGGTTTGTTACAGTTGAATCCAGTCTTCTATGAACATCCAGAGCAGCACAGATCTGTCTCCCTTCTATGTTTCCCACAGGAGATTGGGCACTGAGGCACAAGTCTGCTGTTTTCTGATTGTAGAAGCAGCTGCAGTGTTACTGTGCAGCTGCTGACTGTGCAGAGTGAAATGTTGCCGGACGCTTATTCTGAGTGAGAGAGGCAGGAATTCACACTCCTGTGAATACGACCAGGGACCAGACAGAATGTAAATTAGTAGAGCCGTCAGCCAATGAAATGTTTTCACTGTCCACTTATTCTGAAGACCATTTAATGTAATGATACAAGCCTTTTAAGCCTTGTTCACGCTTTTATATCAGAATGAACCAAAGAATTACCTATGGTGCGTCCTTTTTTAAAAACAATAGTGGCATGTCACTAGCTAATAGATGCCAATGCTTTCTGATAACTGATCTAATCAGGGTACTGTGTGCATCATATGTCAGTCTGCAATCTTTCCTGCCACAGCCGGTAATAGGATTGAATCCGTGCTAATGGACTAAAAAAGAGAAAGGTAACACTATAATGGAAATTACCTGCAAGTATTTTTAAGGTTTGGTGTGAACTACCTGCATTGTGAATAAATAGTTTGCAAAATGGAGAAAAAATGTTTGTTGGTTCTGCATCAATATATTGAATGGACTACATGGGGAGAAAGGGAAATCCCTGAGCAGAAAACTTAGGGCCACATGTATGAAAACTGTCAAAAGTCAAAAACTCATTTTGGGTTGCCCATAAAAACCAATCAGAGCCCCCTTTTAAATTTTTTATGGGTGCTCGGGAAAAAAAAAAAAGGGGCATTTCTGTTTGGTTGCTATGGGTTTCAAAGAGATTTTTTAGACCCAGACAGATTTCATACTTGGGGCCCCAATAGTGATTGCTGTATTTTAATAAGCTGAAATTATATATATATTTATATATTATATATATATATATATATATATATTTTATTTTATTTTTTATATAATATTAAAAATATTTATATTTATTATATATATTTATTTTTGACGGGGGCAACTACGGTATTTTACCTATTTCTGCACTAGGGGGGAGTTATCCCCGAGTTCCTATGCAACATGCCCCCAAAGGATACCGGGCCCTTTTGGTGGGATAAGAGCCGCTGCATTTATTGTCACCCTTCACTAAGGTTGGCAAGGGAGTAGTATTAGTGGGGTTTTTTCCCAAAGCCTTTCCCTGGGTCGGTTTCTTATTGGGAGTAGAAATGTGTCGGGTGGGTTCTACTCCCCAGGGGCCGGGCCCCAAGGTTTTTGGATGGGGTTTGGTTTTCCTTTTAAAAGGTTTGGGGCCCAAATCAGGTATACGGGGGGTGTGGTTGTTTCCGGGAAAGTGGAGCGACGGAGGGGTTTGAGGAGAGGCTCTTACCCCAGATTGGGGGCCAGAGGTGGCGACCTCTAAAAGCCAAAAACAGTGGAGATGGTAAGACGGGACTATTTTCTAAATGGACATTAGGTCCAGCCCCTATGTAGAGGGGGACGCTATTGTGTAGGAGGGGCCCCAGAGGGGCCGGGTTTTTTTACCGGGTTTTTCTGTACGTGTCCCGTGCAAAAGGGAAAAAAAGCTGGGTGGAACCCAGATAAAAGGGAAACCTGGTTCCCGGGTGCCCTGTGGGGAAAGTCCCAACCGTTTCCCAAAGGGAAACGGCGGTCAAAAAAGGGGGAAAATATCCCGGGGGAAGACCCAAGAGGGCGGCTGGAGGCATGTGTGTTTTCACAATTGGTGGGGATGGGGAAAAAGGGGCACAAAACTGGGAAAAAGGTTTTGGGCGCAAAAGGTGGGCAAAAGAGTGGGCCTGAAGTGGAGTTTGTAAATTCCTGCAAGTGGGGGTTGCAGAAAGTTTTAAAAAAGGCTGGAGGTTAATTGTGAAGAGTGTTGCTCAAAGTGAGAGACACCCCCGAAAACAGACTGAGTGCTGTAGTGAAAGACTGTGCTGGTTTTTTTTTTCCCCTTGTTGCCATGGGTAAGCAGGCCACAATCCCGGAAAATGACGGGGTTGGGAAGAAAGTGGCCCTACCTTGGGGCCTTTTGGGAGGGTTTTGGGGCCCGCCAGAGATCCCAGCAGACAAAGGGGTTTGATGCCCGGGGGGCCGTGTTTACGGAAAAAACCCCCAGAGAGTTATTGTTGCTTCCCCCTTGGGGGGGGGGAAAAAAAAAACCAGTTTCCTTAAATTTAAAGATAGGTTTTTTTGGTGGTGAGGGGGTTTAAATCCTAAACCCCGAAAAAAAGACTGCTGCCCCAGTCCAGCAGAAGAAGGCCAGATAAAGTACCCCTGCCACGGGGAGTTACCCCCGGAATGGATGGAGGGGCCCACCCCTTTAATGGAGTTTGGGGTTCGTTCCCAATGGCAACCGGCCTCATGACGGAAAGAAACTGTGTGGTCCACCCAAAGGAGGTGAAAAGCAAGAACCCTGGAGTTGTGGTGGGTGGTCCCCCACTAAGGTGGATTGGACTGTCCCCCAGAGGGTCCCCAAGAGTGCACCCCGACATCCTACCCTTTCGGGAAGACCCCCCCCGGTGTGGTAAAAATTTGCCATAGTTTTGTGACCTGCCCTGGGAACTGTGGTTCATCTGTTTTCGGTATGTAAAGAGTTGAAGGGGGATTTTCCCCGGGGCCATGATTTTCCCTATTTCTGGCCGCTTTGGGGAGGGGCGAGCGGGCCCAGGCCCGGGCGGGTGTTTTTTCCCGGGGGAAAATCCCCCTGAACAGGGTTTTGGTAATGGATGCCAAAAAGGGTTCCCCTTTAGGAAAGCCCCCAAAGGCGTGAGATGTGGTGTCTGGACTTGGAAAATTTTTTGGGGACTTTTTTATTGTGTCTTCTGAACGGGGGTCTATTGAAAAATGCCCAATAGGAAAAAAAAATGTCCCTTTAAAATAAATAGTCAGTCCCACTACCTGAAAAGGGGGGAGGGGAGCTGGGCCCCAGGTCAGCTCCAGAAAAGGCCCAATTTTGAAACGGGCTAAAGCAAAAGCGGAGTAGCTCAGGGAGGCCCTTGTGAACAAGCAGCTAGAGTTGCTATGGGCGGGAGAGGCCCAAGTGCCCCCCTAGAGGTTGTGGTGGTAATAGCCAATGTGTGCGGGTGCGGTAGTTGGGGATTGATAGCAATCCTGGAGTTGTGTGTCAATACAGTTCCCTGCGGAGGATGGGGTTTCCCCCTGCAACAAGTTGTCCTTTTGATTTTCCTGTTGTGGGAACCGGGGAGTATGATTTGTGGGGGCCCTGAAGTTGTGTGTAAAGGGTTGGAGCCCAAAGGCTGGTGAGTGTGTCTCCCAGTGACCCAGCGCCCCCCCTGTGTAATACCTTTTTGGGTAGCCTGGGGGGTGCAGGTAAATGGGGGACGCTTTTGGTCCCATAGAAGAGCCTTCTCTTTCAGTCTGCGCCTGAAGGGAAACAGGGAATGGGGGGATTTTTGGCTTTCCTGCAATGTTGTGAGGGGGACTAATTTTTTGGGGGGTTTTGGTCCAACTCTGAGGGTTTGCCTGCATGATGCAGCCTCAGATAGTGATGAAAATGCCCGTGTCAGGAGAAAAAAGTGCTGGGATCGGTAGTATTTCGGGGTCCTTTTGCTCCAAATAGTTGCTGTGTAGCAGTAGCTTTTTTCTGCCCTGTCACAAAGACTGCAAATGATGGAAGGATTGAGTTCTAGGGCACCACAGAGTTGGGGGGTATGCTTGAATCCCCTTTTGAGAGGCAGGTGGCGGGTTTTTAAAACCCCCCGATTTATAAGGGAAATGCCCGGTTTGAGGCAGCTGATAATTCTCCCCGAGGTTATGGAGGACAGGGGCAACGGGTTTTTCACGAGGGGGTATTTTTCTGTGGGTTTTTGGCCAAATACAGGTGGGGTGCCATTCCAGCAAATACCCAAAATTTCAGCTATTGATGTTAAAAGTGTCCCCTGAGTTGGGGCCCAATGGGGAACCCAGCCATATTTGTGTCTAAAGGGGGGAGATCACAAGGAGGTGGCCCGGGGTGCTATTTGGGGGGGCTTGGGGGTTTCCCCCTTTCTGAATGTGTCTGTCCCTTTTACTCCATATGGTGTGAATTTTAGGGGTTTAGAAAAATGTGGGGTATCCCAAAGGGAGAAGCTGGGAGTTTCCCTTTGAAATGGTCCTGGGGGGGTGTGGGAAAAACAAAAAACTCCATCCATTGAAAGCAGAAATGTCTGTGCTAGGGAAAGTTCCCGTGAGAAGTGTTTAAAAGGGGGAAAGGTTTTCCTCCCGTCCCCTGGTGAGGTGCCCGGGAAGGTTTACATGGCAGACCAAGGGTCTTTAGAGGTTTTCCAAATTTGGGGACGCTGAAACCATTTTGCTGCCTTTCCCGATTGTGGTGGGGGTTTTAATTGGGAAAAACCCTGCAGGTTTTTTGGGTCCTTTTTTTTTTCCCAAAATAAGCCCCCTCAAGTGGTCAAAACCCCCAAAATTTAAATACCCGTGGCAAACTGTTTAAAATCCCTGTGAGTGCCGCGACCCCCGTAGTCATTGCAAAAGGGAGTTTCAGGGGAAGGGGGGCCCAAAAGAGGGTGAATGTGGACTTTCAGCCGCGTGAGTCAATTTTATGGAGAGGAACCCGCGAGTCCCCAGCATTAAAAGGGTAAACCCCGTAAAGGGTGGGGATTATCAGAAGAGGTTCCCAGGTGTTTGGGGTTGTCTGCAATAACCCCGGATCATTTACCAGCAGGTTATGGGGGGACAGAGGTAAAAAGGTGACACAGTCGGTCCCACTGCAGTGGGAAGGAATCATCAATGAGGAAAGGGCCAGGTCCCCCCGGGCCCCCCCCAGAAACCCAAATGACAAACCTGGGAAACCAAGAGGGGGGAGTTCGGGGTTTAGAAAAAATTTTTAAAGGCTGTAACTGTTCCTAAGAAACCCGAAAATTTGGGCAGGGAGGACCGAGGGTGGTGAGGAAGAGAAAATTTGGGGGCTCATTAAAGATCCCGCCCCGACCAAAAGGTAGTAGGTTTGGTTCAGGTGCGCCCCTTTTAGGCTGTGGTGGGGTAGCAACCCGGAGAGGTGTGGGTGTTTATTACGCTTGCTCTGCGCTAGGGTGGTTGCGGGGATAACCCGGGGCCTTCGTTATAAGAGCCCAAAATTTGTGAAAACAATTCAGTGGGACAATACCATGGTACCCTGTGTATGGGAGAAGGCTACAAGGATGTTGTGCTGGTTTGGAGTTATCAGGAGAAACCCCGTGAATGTCAGCAATGGGGTGAAGGTGGTGACATCCTTGCAAAGGGGAGCATTCGGCGTTTCCCCCATTTGTAAAATGGCAGTTAAAAATGTCTGTGGCCAGTTATGAGGTGAAACGCATGGTTTTTGGCCCCTGGTGAGCTGTTTTTTTGGAAAAAGTAGTCTCTGCCCCCGATTAAAGGGATGGGGATGTTGCCCCTGCAACAGGTACCCAAAGGGAAAAAAAGGGAAAGGTTTGGAAAGTATGGATGGTTTTTATTGCTGTCCGCAGAATCAGGAGGTTTTGTCTTGGGGGGTTATGGAACAGGTGGGGGAAAAGGGGTTTTTCCCCGGGGAAAAGTGGCATGCTCCCCCGGAGAGCAAGTGGGAATATAAGCTGTGTGAGTCAGATTTCCCCCTGTTTGGGGTTTTGATCTGGAGGAAAGGGTTTTGCGAGGTGAGAAAGCCCTCGGGCTTTTCAGGGGGGGAGGGGGAAAGTGACAGGGCAAATTTCAGGTGTTACCCATTTCTGCCACTAGGTGGAGTTTTACAGAGTTCTCTATGCAACATGCCCCCCCCCCCCAAAATACCTGGGCCCTTTGGGGGGAAAAAGAGCCAGCTGCATGTATTGTCAGCCTCAAAAAAAATGGTTGGCAAGGGTTTGTATTTGTGTGGGTTTTTCCCGCCCTTCGGGTCGGGTCTTATTGGGAGTAGACAATGTGGTTTGGGGTGGGGTGTTTTTACTCCCCCTGGGCCCGGCCAGGTTTTTGGGTAAAGGGGTTGGTTTTCCTTAAAAAAAGGGTTGGGCCCTCAAAGGGATTTCGGGGGGTGTGGTTCGGGTTTTCCCGGAAAATGGAGCGACGGGAGCTGGGAGAGGCTTTACCCCAGAGGGGTTGGGCCCGCAGGTGGGTTTTACCCCTTTTAAAACCTAAAACCCCGTGGGAATGGGGAAAACGGACTATGTCTGACTGGAAATTAGGTCAGGGCCCTATGTTTGAGAGGGCGCTACTTTTTTAAATTTTTTTGTGAGTGGCCCCGAGGCCGGGTTTTGTTTACCTGTTTTTCTGGGACGTGTGCCGTGCAAAGAAAAAAAGTGGTGGAAGCCAGACTGAAAGAAAACCCGGGTTTTCCCCGGTTTGGGCCCTTTTGTGAAAAATGCCAAACCCTTCTACCAAAGGAGGGGGTTTTAAGAGCGGATATCCCTGGGAGACCCCGATGGCGGGCCCGGAGGCATGTTTAGTTGTCAAATTTTATAAAATAAAATATTTATTTCAAGGGTGCCAAAACAGTGGCATCTATCACCAATTGGCTAATATAATATTCCTTTAGTAGAAATGTTTTTTAACAGGGTCGCATTATAGGAAATAGTATAGTATAGTACAGTAGTAAAAGTATATACCCCTTTCTATAGAAAAGGGCCCAGGTAGAGAAGGAAACTAACAATGTGCACTGCCCCTTTAAATAACTAAAGACTGCCATGGTTGAATATTGGTAAGGCAAGAGACATTATGTAGGTGGAGGGAAAATTTCTGCCCGGGGAAGGGTGGAAGCCTAGAGCTTTCCTGCCCAAAAGAAGAGCAAAGCATAGCTATGGGGTTTTTTATATTTGGGGGAAAAAATTTGGGAACAAAAGCTGGCTTTAATTTAAATATCATATGCAAACAGTAAAAAGTGTAGAGCTTTTTCAATGTAAATTTAAAAGTGGGAAACTGTTTGTACCTTATTAAAAAGTTTTAAAATTTTTTTTAAAGTGTTTAAAAGGTCTTTTTTAAATTAAATGAAAGTATAATAGGGGCACTTGGGTAGAATTTCTTAAATGCATTTTTTTATGTGAGCTATTCAATGAGAGCCTTTGCACAAAATGTTAAGGGAAAAAAAAACCATCAGGGAAAAGGAAACTACACTTTGAAATAAAACATCAAATCCTCAAGCAGGTTAGCAAGACATCAGGAAAACAAAATCTTATATCCTGGTGCATTTATACATAATAAGTACTTCTATTTCTATATACATTATAAAGGAATGATTTATCAAAAATGTATCCCTTCATTTCTTGATAACTGTAGCCTTCTAGTTTGGACCGTATAATTTTAAGTCTCTCCTCCAGCATGTTAAAAGCTGAAGGATGGAGCTGAATGCTAATGATGTTATGACTGTACTGCAGGTCTATGAAAAAAGGTCATGATGACAGCAGCAGAAGCGGCTCCCTGTTGTGCAGTGTATGGAAGTCATACCTTTAAATCCCAGTGATTTTGTATATATCTGCAAGACAGACAGGGAGCACATCTGGAATAACAGATTGGCAATACCTTTTATTTTCTGATTATTGCTTATTTATTGCATGTCTGACTGTAAACCTGGTATGTTATTAAAGCAACATTAAGGTTTTTTTTTTGCTTTATAATATAGACAGTAAACTTCAATTTTTTTCCATCTAAATCCTAGCCTTTACTGCTTACTCACATTGGCCATAGTATATGAAATAATTTCCTCATAGTACAAAGTGATGTCTGCAAAATTAAGAAGAAACAAATTATTATAAGTGTTCATATGGCAACTACACAACATGTTTAGATCAGAAATACACAGTTAAAACACATCATTATGACCACTAGCTAATATCCAAAATAAACACACACAGAGCAGCTAGATGGACTGGGAGTGACTCAATAAGGTACTGGAAGGTTATCACAGGTATCTGGAGCCATGCTGACTCCCACAGATGCTAGAGGGTATGGGGGGTAGGATCCATAGAGCGAACATGAAGATGAAGGTGGTCCCACCGATCCTCAATTAAGTTTGAGGGCAATAGGGGTTCTGAGTAGTATTTGGGAAAGTCTGGTCATGTTTCTAATTAATTTTTATATTTACATTTTGGGGTAGGCAAACTTAAACTTTCATTTCTATCGTTAAACAAAACGAAACTTTTATTATTATAGCTCTTAACCCTATACCACTATTTAAAAACCTAGGGCAGTACTCTAAATGGGGCAAGCCCTTATGGAGAGGTGAATTTGCTGAATTTGTTGGCTATGGAGCATGGGGCAGTTTTGGGCGGGAATGTTTGAGTTTGCCGAAGGAGAGGGGAAAGGGGGAGGGGGTTTTTTATGTGGTTCCCCTGATTGCTAATTGGTGAGCACCTGAAGGGGGTGTTTACCAACCGTTTAAAAAAAGGAATGACCCAAGCCCAAAATGTGATGGGGACCTTAACCCTTTATGAACCAGGTTAGCTGGCAAAATGTCGCGAGGTCAGATATGATTTTTAAATTGTGATTTCTCCCCTCGTTAAAAAGTGTCACTGCTGCAGGGTGTCAAAAAGGGGGCCTTATTTTTCTGGTCAAGAGTTTGGGGCGACTGCCAGGCGGTGGGCTTGGCCCCTTTACTGAGTTAGTAATTTGCTATAGATATAAAGGTCTCCTGTTAATAGGGGGTGCTCCACCAGCTTTTAATAAAAGGGAGTTATTCCCCTTTCAGAAGCAAAAAGGGTTAATGATGAACAAGAAAAATAAGGCCCCCTTTTGACACCGTTGCAGCAGGGGACACTTGTAGACAGGGTGAGAGATCAAAATTTTTAAAACGTCATATCTGACCTCGCCCAAAGCAAAAAGGGTTAAATTGATTGAGGTTTAGAGATCAGGTTTTTAAATTGTGCGTATAGAGGTTAAGAGTTAGATGTAATAAAAGTTACATTTTAGTGTTTAACAGATAGAGAACGGATAGATTAAGTTTGCCTACGGAAAAATAGTAAATATAGTGATCAAAAGTCACTCTCTGTTCTCTTGCGAGATTCCCAATTTTTTGGAGATTATGTGTCTAATAAATTTTAAACACTTCTCACCATGGAACTTGTTATGTTGTCTTGCTGGAAGATCCCATCTACCCAAAGGAGACAATAAGCAAGTTTAGGTGTAGATATTCTGCAACAATGGATTCATACCTAAATTGGTTGAGAGTTCCTTCCACATGGAAAAGTGGATCCAGAGAATGCCATGAAAAAAATTCCAAAAACATTACCCTGCCACCACTAGCGTGTGTTCCTCCAGCTGCCAGGTATTTGTTTTGATATTTTTCACCTGACACTTCAACATCCATCTGTTCGATAGATTAGGAGACATGAATGATCAGAGAAAGCAGTTTTTTCACTCACAATACACTTTTCACTACAGTTTCAGAAATACTTCCACTCTTGAGCCAAAAACAACTTTAATAAATCACCAGTTTTATCTATGACAGCAACAGGAAGGAGGTGTGCAGCCAGCCTATTGCACACTTTATGTATCCACCAAGCTAGCTCACAACACATGACTTTATTCATGAACTACACGCTGGCCTAGTGGAAAATAAGAAGTGGTCATAATAATGTGACTTTGCTGTGTATATGTCATGTCATAAATGTATATGTCGTGTCAATTCTGAAATTAATTATGACTTACAACAATTTGTTATGCATGCCAACTTAGTAGTGCCTGTTAGAAGCATTTCCATGTTATAATGCTAAATGGGCACTACCATATTTGGGACTTTTTCCTTTGCAAGACTGCTGTTTAAGCCTCTCAAATAGTATAACTTGTACATTTTTACTATTGCTACTATTTTAAAGGACAATAATGTCCTATAAATACTTGTATGCTTCCTCTATAGGTAGATACAAGCCGTGAATACAGACAGAAAAGATCCTCCATGTCAGTGTCAGACTGGAGTACCTAGGGCCTATCAGTGGAGTTGATTCTTTGGGCCCATTCTATAGCTACTGTATTTGACTGCACAATATACACATGACTTGCTTTCTGCCTCTCTTTCTCTACCTTTCTCCTTTAAAAGCACCCCAGGCCTGCGCTTCTCTGTGGTCCACCAGGCTCAGGGGTCATATACATAGTTACATAGTTACATAGTTACATAGTTTGTCAGGCCGAAAAAAGACATACGTCCATCCAGTTCAGCCCATTTATTAAAGTGTTGCTAAAGTGTTAAAGTGTTGATCCAGAGGAAGGCAAAAAACCCCCATGAGGTGGGAGCCAATTGACCTCATTTTGGGGAAAAAAAATTCCTTTCCCTGACTCCAATCTGGCAATCGGAATAAATCATGGATCAACGACCCCCCCTCTAGAATCCTGGTCACTATAACTTGTTATATTACATCTAGAAATGTATCCAGCCTTTTTTCGGAACCCTTTAGTCACTATAACTTGTTATTTTATGACGCCCCAGAAATGCATCCACGCCCTTCTTGAACTCTTTTATTGAATTCACCATGAAAATTTTCCCCTTGGCAGAGATTTCCCCACAGTCTCACCGCTCTACAGTAAGAATCCCTTTCTATGTTTATGTGACAACTTTCTTTTCTCAAGATATAGAGGATAACCCCTTGTTCTAGATACAGTCCTGGGTATAAATAAATCTTTAGCAAAGATCTCTATTTTGGCCCTTAATATATTTAAACACATTTATTATTTTCCCCCCGAAGCTGTCTTTTCTCTAAACTAAATAACCCCTAACCTTGCTAATCTTTCTGGATATTGCAGTCCACCCACCCCTTTAAATATTTTTTTTTGCCCGCCTTTGTCCCTTTGTTAAGTCTACAATGTCTTTCCTGTGCCTGGTGCCCCAAAACTGTACACATATTCCATGTTTTGGTCTAACCAGTGATTGTATAGTGGGAGAATAATGTTCCCATCATGTGCATCTATCCCCCTTTATACCCCCATGATCCTATTAGCCTTGGCAGCTGCTGCCTGACACTGGCGGCTACAGTTAAGTTTACTGTCCCTGGGGTTTCCCCAAAGTCCTTCTCCATGTCACTTTTACCCAGTTTTTTTTCCATTTAACATGTATCATGTATGGATTTTTCCTCCCCATGTGCATAACCTTGCATTTATCAGTGTTAAACCTCATCTGCCACTTCTCTGCCCAGGCCTCCAACCATTCCAGATCTCTTTGTAATAACACATTATCCTCCATTGTGTGGATTCCTTTACAGAGCTTAGTATCTTAGTATCTATTTGCTTAGTATTAGCAAAGATCGATATTCTACTGTGCAATCCCTGTGTAAGATCATTTATGAAAATATTAAAGGGGGTAGGGCCCAATACTGAGCCCTGTGGTACCCCACTAGTAACAGGGATCCGTCTGAGTATGCACCGTTAATTACACCCTTTGTTTTCTATCAGTGAGCCAGTTGCTTACCCACTTCCCCCAAAATTTTCCCCAGTCCAAGCATTCTAAATTTTACTTAACCAACCTTTTATGTGGAACAGTATCATATGCTTTAGAAAAATCTAAATATATGACATCCAGTGCTTCACCCGATCCAGTCTGGAACTAACCTCCTCATAAAAGTGATGAGATTAGTCTGACGGGGACCTATCCTTCATAAACCCATGCTGGAACGGCGTTATACATTTATTTTCAGTGAGTTTACTCCAGGATGCATCTCTAAGAAAACCCTCAAACCCATTTTTACCTACAACAGAGGTTAAGTTTAAACCGGCCTGTAGTTTCCAGGATTCACTTTTAGACCCCTTTTTGAATATTGGTACCACATTTGCTATGCGCCATCCTTTGGGACTACCCGTTATTATACAGTCCATAAATTATTAAAAATAGGGGCCTATCTAACACATTTACTTAACTCCCTTAGAACACGAGGGGTGTATACCGTCAGGGCCTGGAGATTTGTCCATTTTAATTTCCTAAGGCGGAGCTGCACTTCTTCCTGGGTTTAGACAAGAAACATTTTTAAATTGGAGTTTACCTCATCCCTCTGTTCAACAGGAAGCCACCTCCTCGGTAAATACAGTGGAGAAGAAATTGTTTTAAAAGGGTTTGCTTTTTTCTCATCGCCCTCTATAGTGTCCCCTCTGTATTTTTTAAAGGGCCAACATTTTTCGTTTTAATCTTTTAATTATTTATATATTAAAAAATATTTTGGGGTTCATTTTACTTTCTTTGGCAATACGTCTTTCTGTCTCTAGCTTTGTGCCTTTATCTTTATTAAAACCCTTTTTTTTCTTCCCTATATCTTCTTGCGCCTCTTCACTGCCCCCTGTTTAGTAGCTGAAATGTTTTCTTTTTGTTTTTTTTATTGCCTCCTTTACATATCTGTTGATCCACATTGGGTTTTTCCTGGTTCTAATTATTTTTTTACCATATGGTATGTACCTCTCACAGTGGGCGCTAAGATGTTTTTAAAGATCTCCACCAAATTTTTTTTTTGTTCTGCTATTTTTAAAAACACCTTTGTCCCAGTCAATACAGTTTAGTGCCTCTCTAAGCGGGTAAAATTAGCCCTTTCCCCAAATTCAGTGTTTTTGTGGCTCCATGACAAAAAGGTCTATTGAAGGATAAATGGAAGTTTATTATATTATGGTCACTATTCCTAGGTGCCCTCAACCTGAACCTTTGTTACTCTGTCAGGTCTATTAGTCAATATTAAGTCTAGTGGGCCTTTCCTCTAGTCGGTTCCCGCACCATTTGGGAAAGGTATTATCTTTAGTTATAGACAAAACCTGGTTTCCCTTTTGTGAGAGCTACAGGTTTCGATTCCCAGTTTATGTCTGGGTAGTTTTAAAATCGCCCAGAATGACAACCTCATTCTGATTAGATGCTTCATCTATTTGCTGAGGAACATTATCTTCTATTTGGGGTTTTGTTATATTTGGAGGCCTATTGCAGAAACCCCTATTAGAATTATATTACTGTTACTTCCCCCATGTATATTTACCCATAGTGATTCCCCCTGTTCCTACCTGTACCTATATCTTCCCGCAGTGTTGGCTTCAGACAGGAAATTTACCTTTGAGAAAAGACACCTCCCCTTCCGGTGTTTACGGTCACTTCTAAAAGACTGTAACCTGCAAGCTAAACCGCCCAGTTGTAGCTCTCGTCCGCCATGTCTCAGTTATCCCACTATGTCATATTTTTCTTCTGCAATTAATACTTCTGTTCCATTTTTTTTGTTGGTCAGACTACTGGCATTGGTTAGCATGTAATTCAGAGATTTTACAGTTTTTATTCCTTTCTCCCTATTTTTTTTTTAACTATTGCTACTCTTCCCTCCACTCCACCCCTGATTAATTACTAATGCCCAGCTCTCTATCTTCACTATCTTGCACGCTATATGTGTAGTTTCCCTCCCCCCCAGTCCCTAGTTTAAATATTCCTCCAGCTTCCTAGCCCTTTTGTCCCCAATACAGCTGCACTCTCCCCATTTAGGTGCAGCCCGTCCCTAGCATAGAGCCTGTAGCCAAGACAGAAGTCAGTCCAGTTCTCCAAAAACCCAAATCCCTCTTTCCAACACCAATTTTTGAGCCACTTATTCACCTCTCTAATCTCCTCTGCCTCTCTGGTGTGGCCCGTTGAACAGTAATATTTCTGAAAATATTACCCTGAAGGTTTCCCTTTCCTTGAGATTTTTGCCTAAGTCCCCTGAATCATTTTTAAGGACACTCCACCTACCTCTAACTTTGTCATTGGTGCCCAAAGTGGACCATGACAGCTGGGTTCTCACCAGCCCCCCCCAGCAATTTGTCAGCCGTTTCCCCGATATGTCGAACCCGGGCTCCAGGTAAACAACATATCTGTTCGACGATCCCGGTCTTTGTGGCAGATTGCCCTGTCTGTTCCCTAATAATGGAGTCCCCAACTACTAGCACCTGTCTTAGCCTGCCCTGTACTCCTATTCCCAATCTTACTGGAGCAGACAAAGGGGGAGTGTCTTGCCTGCAAGCAATGCTATTTCTGAGCTGACATCCCCTCATCCGCAATCTTGCAATTTGTTGGGGTGCACCAGATCAGGACTAGCCTCCTGACCCCTCTTCCCTCTACCCCTTTTTTCTAACTGTTACCCAGCTAGCCCTCATGTTCCTGCACCTCCATGCTTTCCACCCTCCCCACATTACACCTGCGAAGTGATTGTCAGTGAGCAGTAAACTCGCTTCTAAGTTGGCAATGGATCTCAGTGTTGCCCCTTGCTATTTAGATCCAGGATACGGGCTTCTAATGAGCAGTGTGCACACATCTTGCACAGCAGTATGCCCCTCGAACTGTTGCTCAAGGATGGCATACATTGCACAGGTTGTGCACTGGACAGCATTGTCAAACATGGAACTCATGGGGATGTTAAAAAAAAAAAAAAAAGAAATACAGATACAAATATGAGAAATCTGTATAATAACGCCCTTTCTTAAAAGCCCAAATCTAAAGTCCCCCAATATTAAGTCCCACACTTAAGCAAAAAGACACTTCAAACAAAACAGACACACTCGCACGCTCAGAATACTCGCTAAAACCACTTATCTTATAACCCTTTGATCCAGCAGCAGCAGCAACTCCTAGCTCTCGCATCTATCAGTGCGAGCCTTCTCCGTATGTTACTCTAACAAGTTAGTAGTTATGTGAGCTGTGAAATTTATTAGCTAAGACCCAAATATACAATCCAATAAAAAAGAGGAAGTTGCTTACTCATTTTATGATGGTAATGGATCCCTTTATCTATTGGGTCCTACATTGCTGCACAGGTTGCACCAATGGCAAGTCCATCCTTGCTTGACACCACTTTTATAGCTAACCTTCAAGGGTTTGTCGAGAATTACCGTAAAAGTGAACTGGACTGAGCTGTTATATTAGACACAGTTTGCAGACCAGAGTGAAGCGCTTTCTGGAATGAAGTAAAATGTTTTCTAATGTTGAACAAATTCCTTTAAGACTGGGTTCACATGTTGCATAACTACATGCGCTTTTAAATGTGTTAAAAAAAAACATGCAAAACATGCAAACATTTAAAAAAAAACAGCAAAACACATGTTTTTCCAAAAATTCACTTTTTCTAATGCAAGAGGTTTCATAATTAACTCTTATTTGGAACACAGGTGAAATTTGGGTTAATTAAAAAATGCATTTTTTAATTGCTTTTGTTTTTGATGCAGTTGAAAAACATAATAGTAACCCAAAAGCCTCCCAAGTGAAGAAATAGAAGGAACAGACTAAAAAAATACTTTTATCCCAAAAGAAAAATTCCTTTAAAATATAACTTTTATCAAACTATTTAAGAAACATGTCAAAACATCAGTGAGAACCACACCTGTTACGGGTGATAAAAATAGTTATCGGACAGCTAGCCAATCAGACGCATGAAAGGAGCTAACCCTATCGTGTCCTCTCACGAATACCTCTCAACTCTGCCCCTAATACACGACGAACCCGCCACTGACAACGGCGACCCTGTAGTGTTAGGCTCTGAACGGTCCCTATCAAATACCCTAAATCTCTAATACCAAGAGGTACTAGAACCATACCTACAAAAATAGAAAGGGTATAGGAAGTGACTCCAGATAGGTACTGCAGGTTACGAAATTACTCAGCATATAAAGAGTGTAGTAATTGTATCTACATACATATTAGTGGAACAAATAGCTGGTAATTAGCCAACAAAAAAGGATACAAGTACTATAAGCAAATGTAGTAAGCAACAATATCCCCTAAAAAGAACAACAATGAACTCCCCCAGACGCAGCGTTTCTGTCCCAATCTCGGGGGCTTATCAAATGGGGTTAAGAACCACAAAGGTTTTCCAGAACCGCTAATTACCATGCTCCAGATACCCAGCTTAGACTAACTAAATCAAGAGTACCTGAAGTGCCAGTCAGACTTTTCCATATTAGGTGGTGGTGCCTGCAAATAAAAGACAACAGAATAGAAATTGGGTATATTCATCTCAAACCTCAAAATCTTCCATAGGAGCAAGTGTGTGTGTAATCTTATAGTTAGAGACCAAGCTACATATAAAACGCACGTACCTGATCAAAGATATGAAAAGTAGTGTGCTCCCCGGGTGGACTACTCCTGCAGAGTTGAATGTGATTCACTGTCCCACAGAGATATGAGACCATCCCACACCTGCTCTTATAGGTCGGGATTCGCTGGGATATCACAAATGAGGGCATATATCTACCGCCACTTAACGCTTTTCCCAACATGATCTATATAGTCCCCCTCAGTCTCCAGAATTCAAACATAACGCTCAACCATATTGTCCGCAAGACCAGACATGCTCGGCGTTCGGAAATGTCACCGACCGCATAGTGCGGAAAGTATCAAAGATGGCCGCTAGTGTCAGCGGATTACATCTGCGCATATTTCGCGCGACATTCAAAGATGGCGGGAAGACTGCTGGCAAAAGATACAGATGATCACGGCCCAGACACAAATATCCATCGCCATGGTCTATTGCGTGCCTTACCCCGTGCAGCGGTTATTTAGAGAGCACGCCCCCACGGTCTGACGGACAAATCGCGCATGTGTGCGCCCGGCACTCAAAAACGGTCGGAGCTCAGGGGCCCGCCAGAGGTATCGGTAAGGCGGCGGATGAACACGTCATTTGTGAAGTAAACATAAAGAGTTACCGCGCCAAGTCTCTACACAGGCCATAGATCCAGGCTTCACCCATTCAGACATTGCGGCGCCTGTGTGGATGCCCCAACAATTACATGCCCATAATTCATTTCTTTACATAAGAAAGAAGGGAATAAGCTAATGGTGAGGGGAACAAATCCACCCATTACATTAATAGGTTCGACTCCAACTTGCGGTGCCAACAAGTGGTGTGTTTCCATTTTTCATATTATAAATGCTAAACTCCACTTTAATTAAAGCGAATCCAGATAAACTGTGGGGAAATTAAGATATTAAGTGAACAGGGAACTATAGATAGTAGATGTTGTAAGAGTACAGTGGCGTAAAAGGTTAAATTACCAAAGGATAAATACTATTATGTTTAATGACAGAGAGGTATAAATTACCACAATGAAAAAAAATGTTCTGGATATTACGTAGGCAAGAATGGTACAACAGATATAGTTTAAGTAATGGGTCATTAGATGAAACAAGAAACGTGGATATACACCAATCAAGTCTGTAGATCCATTGGGTCTCTCTTCTGAAAAGATCAATCTGTCCCAGTCTCCTCCCCTAAAGGGGGTTTGACTGTCGTTCTAACTTCTCTAAACTTAACAGATTCAAACCTTCTTCCATGCTTATCCCAGATGTGTCTAAGCAAATTGCGAGTATCGCATCTGTCTCTTGACACTAACTAGTGTTCCCGCCTATCCTGTGTACTGAATTTCGGTTTGGTCTTGCCCACGTAATTCAAGTCCCACATGGGCAGGGTGGCTAAATTAGAGTCCCCGACAGAAACCACAGTTTAATATAAATCCCCTGAGTTATAAATCCGGGTCATCACTTAACACTAGTGAATGTATTGCACGTTTACAACAAAGGGGCAAACAACTTACATTTCCACACTTACAAAGCAGCCATTTGGCTCATTTTACTGAGCCAAGTTTCTCTTTGGGGGGGTGCACAAAAGTGGCACTCTTACCATGACGATCCCCAATACTGCAGCCTTTTCTGGTAGGTCATGTATAATAGCGGGGCGGCTGGTAGAATAGCTCTTAGATCACTTCATCTTGTAGGAGGACATTCAGTATATTGGTATAATGTCTGTAATCTGATTGGGCATTAGAGACTGAATTCCCCACTAATTGCGAAGGGAAAAGGTCTATTCCTTTACGCAGTACTCATTGGGTTTAGGTTTCTTATTTTTTGGGAACCATAGAGGTTCACCCTTCCACCTTATAGTCTTGCTTGAAAAGCTCTCTCTCTATGGGTCTTTTGGAATAACCTCTATTTTGAGGACACCTCTGTTTCTAGATCTCTCGCTTGTTCGTTTAAAATGTGGGTATGTAAGAAACAATCTCCTCAGACGGAGATATTGCCACCGTGGATCTTCCTCTCACCGAAGGGTCTCGGTGGAAATCTCCCCTCAATATGAGGAGACCTATTATGTGGATGTGGTTTTCCTATTAAACATTTAGTGTTAAGGAGAAGTCCGGCTTTTTAGAAATGTTAATCCAGGAATGGTTGGTGTAAACTCATTTCCAAAACATGGGTAACATATGTGTGTGTGTGTGTGAATGTTGTTATGGTTGACGGGAGTTGTCAAACAACTGTTTCAAGGACAAGCAGCAAACTCCCCTTCTCCAAAGATGAGATTGTCGTCAATGTAACGGCGGTCCATAGGAGAATGTTATCCGACCATCTATCTCCTGTTTCCCCAAAGTGGTTCACATACTCTGCCCACCAGCCAGGTGTGTGGTGTGTCATACGTGGGAGCGGTAGGGCTCCCATAGCCGTGCCCCTGAGATGGTGGTAGCTCTCTTACGACACATCGATTACAAACGTAATTTCTCTTCAAGGCAGGAACTTCAAACATTGCCAGGATTATTCATCTATGGCATATGATGATAATTCCTTAGATTCCACGGAAGTACTTGACTGCTTTAAAAGCCCTCTCTCACTGGTGTATGGAGGAGTAATGCACCATCCCACCATCAACTGCTGTCAGTAGTATGTGTCTTGATCAACTACCTTTGGCCTTCCACAGCCTTTAGATGTAGATATGCACGTATTCTCTTTTATAGGAGGGCAGGGTTATGACGAAGTTTGAACTCTCTGATTTTTTAAACCTATATAGATCCCCCAAATTTCTGAGTAAGGCTCCAATTCCGGACACAATGGGTCTGACTTCTAGGGGACCGTGGTTCCCTTAGTGCACTTTTCGGCACAGCCCATAAAATGTCGCCACTCTTTGAATAATTCGCGCGGCACATGAAGTTATATCAGTGTTGTGTGTTTTAATGACTCTATTCGATAGACGCTTCGTCTAATTAACCTTTCAAATTCCAGTCGGATAAAGACGGTTTGGATCTTTTTTCAGTATTTTATAAACATGTTCTATCCTGTTAAAGATCAAGGCTTCATTTTTTGGAAATTGGGGGGGGGTGAATCCATTATAACCACATTCCCCCCCTTTCGCAGCGTTTTTTAAATTTTGATAGATTAATATTTTCATTTTCCAAAATCCTTCAATGACCAATCAATACCTTCCTTGACCAGGTTTAATTCGGGCCATGAATTTAGAGTCCAAACATTTGAGTTACCTACGACCAGTTTCAAAGGAATGCTGTGCTATGCATGAATAGGTTTTGGAGCTGTGTGTGTGTGTGTGTGTGTGTTTTTTCTTCGGATAGAGTGGGTGAAAGGGGCTTCCCCCATTGGAATTTCTTCCCTCTGAGAGAAATACTACCACAGGGTTCTTTAATCCTATTAGGTCACACTGGGGTTCTAGGCCCTAGGCCTTCACATCTTACTTGGAGATCTTTTTTATAAAAAAATTAGGTCCATTTTAACCTTCGAAATAAAGAGGCTCAGATTCTTTTACCATTCCAAATTCCTTGAAATAATGTGTGTGTGTGTGTGTGTGTGGTGGATAGTCCCCTTTCAAAGGACTTTTTTCTCAGTTTCCGAGTATCACTAGTTACGATAAGCATTGATAATTTGCTGATCATTGGTCTGGTTATTTCACATTCCCTCTCTTTGTTTATCACGGGATACTGCGGCATCTGATGTATCTAACAAAGATGATCCTGACCCGAGGAAGTGGAAGGCATGGAGGTATTCTCCATGATTTATTTTCACCTTTACACCGTTCGCTTTACCTCTACCTTATTATATTGACGTATTAAGGTATATCTTCTCTCAGATATGAAGCCTCAGCTTTGAAGAGGATATGTCAGTTTCAGTTCTCTAGTCTCCTATTGTTCTATTCCTAACATCGATATAGAGAGGGGATTATGCCTTCTGATTCCTTATATGTCTTTCAGAGCTCTCAAGAAAAGGATTGTTTTTTTCTCTTTTATAAATTTGGTGTGTGTGTTTGAATTATATTTTTTAACTTCAATTTCTCTTGCTTCAAAGTATAACTCTGATTCTGTTTTGAATTTAGGTGGAGTTCCAGATATGTATCCTCAATCTCTCTTTCGTAGTTTCTAGAATTATCTCTTTTCCTCTTCCACAAATGGATCTGTCATAAAGCGGAAAGCCGATTCAGTCGACTCTTTCTCCCACTTTAGTTAATACAGATCAGATATGAGTCTCTCGGCTGGTGCTAATGTCGATTACACAAACCTCTAGGACTAAACCTTTGTCTGAATATAACGTGTCCAATGATGAATTTACCACTCATAGTGGTGAGTTTCCTTGTGGGCTTAGTCAAGTCCATAAGCAAGATTTTATATTTGTGGATCGTTGAACACGCAGGGGTGATCATAGGTTATTTTTACGAAAAAGAACCTCCTGCGGCTCCATGCTAGCAAGCATTTAGAAAGTTATATGTTGGTTGAAAACGTATAATCCTTGCCAATTACATATACTAAATTAAATAGTAACCAAAAGCATCCAAGTGATGAAGAATGAAGGACACCGATGCATAAATATTCTATCCCAAAAGATAAATCCCTTTAATATATACATACCATGTCTACAAACCCTGACGTGGATAAGGCCTCAAAACAAACCCCACACACACGGCAGCGGACTCCAGAAGACGGGGACACGGGTACGCACAAGACCAGGCCCACACGTAGTGAGCATTTAAAATAATACGGAGTGTGGTTTCGTGTGACACTGCCACCAGAATCGCACCTCAATGTTCGGGCACATTAGAAAGTGTTGTCGTCTATGGAACAATGCGCATTAACACATTACATTTAGTGCATTAGACATCTGTCAGCCGGCTTGTTAGGTGCATTGTGATACGGATAGTGGAACCAACCGCAATTATGTTCAATAAGTAAAGTTGACTAGTATGACACTTGTGAAGTATTTAATCTGTATTCTGTGTTTGGCCACAAAGATTTGCGCCTATTTCTGGTTTCTGAGATATGCAAAATGAAGGCACATGTATATAACACTCACATGCGACTCGGACCATTTTGGAAAAAAAAGGACCAAAACAGACCCGATCGGAGAGGAGCAAGCTGGCAACGCAGACAGGACAAGGAGCAGGTGCCAGACAACACGATCTAGCGTCACCAGAACCTTCTCCAAGGCTGGAACCTGAGTCGTGTCCAGTCAACCTTAGGAGAGACTGATGCATAAACAGACGTTAGTTTCCCTGAATGAGAGCCCGGACAAACAGGACAAAGCTGCGAGCAGAGAGGACCATCTGCAGCCAGCCCATCTCACCCCAATCCACAGTGTGGAACTCTACCCATGAGGACAGGAATTGCCTGCGGCATCTGTTAACGGCTCACCCTCTGAGGCATGCCGTGCACGCACAACAGAGCATCAGGAGACTGTGGGAACGGACATGGTAATACGTTTCAAGTTAGGTTAGGTTCCAGCTACAGGACAAAGGCAGGGGTACACACACTACACCTCACTGATTACAGGACTTGGAAAAGAGATTGATAAAACAACCAGTGTTATCCATGTGAACCGGTCACCTGTGAGAGAAATGTTTTCGTGTCACATGTGCCTTTGGGGGGGTAGCTCGATTGCTTATGTGAGTAATTTAAGTTGTAAGCCACTGTGCTGTACCGCCGGCGGACTGCAAGCACCTACCCACCATACACAATTGTTCACTCGTTGGTGAACTTTATGGTTTTAAGAGGTATGGGTTCCCGGCACTTTCGAGCACCATCCGGTTAGGTAAAGTTACCAGCGCAATACCCAGAGGATACAACTGCCTGGAGGCGCGATGCTGCTAGGCACAGGGGCACCAAAGATAGTTCTTATTTATATCTTGTGTTTGGGGATCTATATCACTCATATTGTTCTACAGAAAGTTCAGTTAAAACTAAACTGTTGTCTGAGCCGGTGTTGGATGCGTATTGCTTGTGTCCTGTTGAACTTTCGCTGTATCCGGTGAAACTGCACTCGAGTAATTGGCCCCTTAAAACTGTATGCTCATTTAGAAGGGTGTAAAACACCCCGTTCAGAGACAATGTCTCCTTAGTCGTTGAGGATAAACCATGAGGTGAGGAAAATCTAAGTCAGCTTGTTAGTGTTTACTTGTCTTTTCAACTATTTATCCCAAAACGAAACAATATATACTTTTACAAGATATAATTTTTGATCAAAACCTATTGATTGTTTTTGTGTTTTCCATATTAGTCGGTAGGAGACCCCATTTCGCCTTCTATATCTGTACATTTTTTTTTCATTGTTGGATAATTATACCTTCCTCTTCAAATTATAAACCAAACATATTTAGTTTTTCTCCTTTGGTCATTTCTCCTTTTAGCCCACTACTCTTCTTACTAAATCTACTTATTCTATAGTCCCATGTCCCTCTTTAAAATCTATATGTTCACCCCAACTAGTCTTATATGGATTCTCTCTTTAATTAAAGTGAATTAAGATCTTATATGGAATATGGAAATAATAAACACCACTTGTTTCGGCTCCACGCACCCAAGGTTAGGGTGGACTACTTAATGTAAAATAGGGGTGATTGTTCCCCTCACGCTATTAGCTTTTCTCCTTCATAAGTGTAAGAAGGAATTATGGGCAGGTATTGTGGGCATACCTGGCCATATGCTGTGGTGAGAGGCCTGGATCTATAGGCCTGTGTACGACTTGAGCGAGCGGTGTCTCTCTTATGTTTAACTTCCAACTCAAATGACTGACATGACCGCGCCTTATCCGACTACCTCGGCGCGGACCCTGATCGCCCAAATTTTGGGTGTCCTGGCGCACGCCGGATTTGTACGTCCAACCGCTGCAGTCTATCTCATACAATAATCCCGAGCCCTCGAACGCGCAATAGCAATTGGTGACGGTTTGTCTGCCGTAGATCTCTTGCTGTCTCTTTTCGCCAGCAGCCTTCCGGCGCCATCTTTGAAAGTCACCCTGCGCAATGCGCCTGATGTACTAGACTGAACAGCTAGCGGCCACATCTTGAATTTACCGCGCCCATGGCGGTGAGACTTATTCAAGAAAACAACGAGGGCATTGTCTGGCTTGGGACAATGTTTTGAGCGTCTACTGTTTGAATCTGGTTAACTGAGGGGGCACGATAGAGGTCAGTGGAAAAAGAGTAAGTGGGCAGGTAATATAGCAATCATTTGCCGAATAACCCACCCTATAAACAGGTGGTGGAGGGTTCTCATATATCTCTCGTGGACCAGTGATCACTCACACTGTCAGGATGGTCCAACGGGGAGCAACCATCTTATGCCTTTCATATTCTTGATCAGGTACGTTGCTCTATATGTAGCCTTATGTCATCTAAATAGTTTGCAGTTAGCTCTCTATGGAAGAGTTTGGTTTGTGATGACATATACGCCAATTTCGTTACTGTTATCCTTTTTTGCAGGAACTCCGCGAATATGAAACAGTCTGATCTGCTCTTAAGGTACACTCTTGTACTTTAGTTTTGTCTATGCTGAGGTATCTGGCCAGCAATGGTTATTTAGCGGTCCTGGAAACCTTTGTTTCTTTAAACCCCAATTGATAAGCACCCTGAGATTTGGGACGAAACAGCGTTGCCGTCTGGGGGGGTTTTCATATTGTTGTTCTTTTTTGGGATTATTGTGCTTACTACTTACTTTCTGTTTATGTACTTGTCTCCTTTATTTTGTGGCTATTACCAGCTATTTTTTCCATAATCGTATGTAGATTTACACATTTTCTATACTTATTTATAGCTGTGTAATTTCTCACCCCCCACCCCATTCTCAGTACTGACAAACGGACGGTGTCCCCTCCACGTGAGGCTTCCTGCACAAGGAGAAGATCACATTCCTCGTAACCTGCATTCGCTACTATCCTTCGGCGATCCTCTTTGGGCTTTCCTTGGTGCAATGTCCACTCGGAGGAAGGTCGAGGTCTTGCGTTGGGGAACGCAATGTCAGGGGAATCTCTGTCTGGTTACAACCCCCGTGCACCGATACCGCACCACTATCGCCACAGCTCCGCCTACCCCCATACTCCTCTAGCCCTGGCCTGCCCAGGCGGAAGTTAAAGGACTTTCGTGGATGGTTTTCGGACCAAATAGCAAAGGCAGGCTGAGATTGCTACCGACCCCATCGCGCCAATCGTTGACTACCCGATAGATTCTCCTCCCACTGTAACAGCTCATCATCGGGGGGAGGGTACTATCCCTATCCGTGCCCGAGACTCATAGCCATGTCGGCTTACATACAAGGAGAATCTGAATAGATGGCGCTTTATCCGTAAGTCCTCCCTCCCCCTGACGGCGTCGGGAGGTTCTTTCTTTGTGCAGAAAAAGGATGGCTCGCTTCGTCCGTGCATGACTAACAGAGGTCTAACACAAGATCACTGTGAAGAATCGTAGCTCTCCCTTCCATCTGAGTCTCTGAGCTCTTTGGACTGACTCTTGGGGCGCCAACGGTGTTTTCCATATTGGACTTCGTGGAGAAGGCCTAACAATCTCATCACGGTTTCGTGAGGGGGGACATATGGAAGACAGATTTTAAATACCCGAGATGGGCACTCTTGAATATCTTGTATCCCTTCAGTCTATGCAAGCTCCGCTCAGCTCTTCAGGAATTCGTCAATGATCTTCAGGGACCTTCTATACACCTGTGTCATTGTGTATCTGGCGATATCCTTCCCCCCCCCAGCACCCCCACACCAACTCAACCTTTATTCTCCGGAGATTTCATGTCCAAGGTGCGCCAGGTTTTGCTGACGTCACGAGCTCAACAACCGTCTATATGCACAAGCGTGAGATTTTGCATTGTTCCATCAGGTCAGCTGCCATTCCTCGGGTATATACGTAAGCTTCTGATATCGCGGTCTGCAGATGGATCCCGCTAAATGTCGTCTGTCTTGCAAATGGCCACGGACAAGTTCTGGCCCTGGGCAATCCAAACTTCCTGGTATTCGCCCAATTATACCAGCAATTTTTACCATTTCTCATTACGCTGGGTGGCTTCATTTGGTGGCCCTAATAGGCAAGAACGCGAATTCCTTTTGTTAGCCCCCGGCTCGCCGTAAAGGCGTCTCCGCATCTAAAGACGGACTTTTTATCGGCGCCTATATTGTCCCATCGTCCGATCTGGCAGAAGCCTTTCTTCTTGGAGTTGCGATGACATCTTCGGAGGGGAACGGCGGCGGTCTAACAATCAAGAAGGGACACCATGGGACTAGACCCTACTCGTGCGGATTTTTTTCCATGGACACCTTCTCAAGGCAGAGAGGATATTATGCCATCAAGCTGATGGGGAGTTGTTTGGCCATCATGTTTAGCCCCTGGAGGAATGGCCGTCCTTCTTCAGTACCTCAGACATCGGGGAGGGGTCAATCAACCTAATTGAATTTTTTACTGATCACAATGAAACTTCAGTAATGCCTCAGACAGCAAACCGTCTTAATTCATCAGCTCAAGCCAGGTGGCTCTCTCTATTTTAACTCTCGTTTCGACTTCGGTATCCACTAATCTCCACAAACCCCACCACCACCACCACCAATTGCTGAGAAGAATATCAAGGATGATTGCATCAGCTTCAGTGCACCCTCTCATGATGCTAATGTCGGAGGAAGATACCAGTTTCAATCAGAACATCATAAATTCCAACGGAGAGTTGGTCCTCGCGCCCCTTAGACCATCAAAGGTGTTCCCCCCGGGCAAGACTTATGTACCGACCTGCTGTGTTCAGGCATGAAGAATCTCTGGTGGGTGGAGGCACTTGTTCCCTTCTCGGACTGTTCAACCCGCGGATACAGGTCGTCTACTATTTGTTCTCTCGGAACTCCACAGCGTGGCCACACCTTGGTTCGGGACGACAGGACTTTCATACATCTTCCTCGCTGTACACTGTGTTGGGACATCAGGTTCCAACGCCCATAGGCACCTGCGCGTGCCTCTCACCAGCCTTGCCTCGTTCTGAAGTTCCCATGCTGACGCATATAGCCATGGAATTCATACAATTACCTCCCCTCCTCCCTCGGGACAATTATGTTATCGGGTGCGTCACGGACGGTTTCACACAAGATATCCCACTCTCGTGCCTTCTTTCTGTCTTCTGTTGCTCCTCAATTGCCACGGCCATTTCTTACTAGGCACATTTTTTCCTCTGCACGTTTACCCTCAGCAGACTCAAACTCCCCTCATCTCTGCTAGGAGTTCAATTTGTTTCCTGATTCATTGCCATGTCCTGTGTTCCCAGGATTGCAAGTCAAACTGGACTCTCGCCTGCCTATTCATCTCAGCCCATTAGGCAACATTGGAAAGATGGTAGAAATACCAGATTTTGGGAGAATGCTTGGCACATTTTTGTGTCTAGAACGCCTAAGGACTCAAATATCGGTAACGAGATGTCATTCCAATGGGCGAGAGTTCTCTCATACGCATCTTTCATAACGAACTCTGAATGCATAAACCACCGAGTGGGTTCTCCCTGCTTTTTTGTGGTTTTCATGGCCGCTACCCAACGCCCCACTTCAACTGCCTGTGACTGCGAAGTTATGGCGGTCAGATGCCCAAATGTGCGGATATCAAGGCCATTTGGCACGAATAACAAAAAAATGAGACTCGACGTTCCCTTACCTCCGGCTTCTTCTTGTATTGAAGACTTTGCAGGACATGAGGAGGTGAATTCTTCACCATAACATCCCTATCAAGGGGACACAGGTGTGGTTTATCTTCCAAATGATAGTCGAGCCTGAATAGTTTCGCCAGCCTTTAAGTCTGGGTCTTGGTATCCCTGGAGTCCTTTTCAAAAGTTCTTCGGGAGCTTGACCGGTGACATCTACACAAAGCTTTGCTTACCCCCATCGTCTCCGGATTCTCGAACCCGCATTTCCAAATGTTTACTCCTTTCTCAGAAGAACCACTGGTCTTGAAACCGGGTTTTTCTCAGTAGGCATTGCTCGCAACCCCAGTAGCCGCACGAGTCCGCAGGATACATTTTCGAAGTAAAGGACATCTTGGCCATGAAGTCTATATCAAGGGGTGAGAGGTTCTCCTTGTGTCGTAGTGATCAGGGCAATTTGGGCAACGAAGAGAGGCTGGGTGCCAGGAGGATAATATTCTGAATCACGATCTCGTACACGCAGGATAATTCTGCGGCTCCTAGAAGAAGGGAGACGGACCTAAGAGGGCGGTAATGTCTATGAGTGGAACCAGCCATCGTGTCTGGACCAGCTGGCTGCAGGCATACCCATGTTTCCTCTTCTGGGTCTCTGCCAGGGATTATGTTGTTCAGGTTTTGACATTTTTAATTTTAGCTACATTAAATTTGAAATGTATTTTTGCTCACCCTTTATTCTACATTACAGACAAAGAGCCAGCACAAACATCAGGTCTCCGTCGGTCATTGTGGTCCATACAAGCATAGTCGGTTACCGTAGTTTCTATTTCACTACATGACTATGCCTTCTATTGACATTTTCATTATATTTAACGACTACTCCTATAGCATTTATAATGTTCAAATTCCATATGCGCACCAAACAAACAGGATGAGGTGCAAATGAACTTGTCAGAACACTCATTTTTTAATTCACAACTAACAGCTTCCCCCCAATACTGTACCTTCACACGTACAGGAGCTAATCTTGATCACATGAAAATAGATGAGAATTAATGAACTTCGATTGCTAACCTATGTTCACATAAATGTCTTCACTAAAATGCTATAACTTCCACTAAAAAAGTCCACACTCACTTTATATAAGTACCTGTGCACATTTGTCTCATGGATTGCATTTGGTGCTTCATTTGCAGACTGAACAATTGTCATATGTGGCAGGATGAATAATGTTATAGCCAGCTGTATCTAAAAAACAGGCACCACAACAGAAAACGTGGAAGGCCCTCATTTAAAGTCAGTCTGAACGGCCATATAGGCACTGGAGATTTTTGCGTCTTCATACATGGATGATGGCACTATGCACTATATGATTTTACATTAGAATTACAAACATAACAATATGACATAAGTGTAGTAGGTGATTCTTCTGTTGTACCGATCCTTATTAATATCATCACATTCTCTAAAGATTATTAACTTCTATCTACATTTACACAATCAAGATTGTAGCCTTCAAGAGGTATATTATTTCAACATAATTAATCTAGGAAATACTATAAAGAAAGGCAATTTATCCATCACGTATATGCTCTATTACTGCACAATCAACCTACTGTACAGTTGGGAACTGATTTACCCTTACAAATTGAAGATTATGCTGATCTAGTAAGGTGTTGTTAATGGCATAATTTTCACACTATTTGACATGTATGTTTTGATCAATGGTGTGCATTTGTCAGACACCAATGAAAATTGATTCCCCACTCACACAATATATATATATATATTGTGAGACTCCAATCAACATTAATTTCGTGCACGCCCATTTGGATCAGGCCGGGGATTATTTCAGCTCCGACAGGAGCGTCGTTGTGTGTGTGTAGAACAGGATTTGGCAAGGCTGACACAAGGGTTTCTCTTTTATCCTTGCTTCAGCCAGTTTTATTAGCACCACACAGAAACAATGTATTACGGTAACAAAAATACAAAATAAACACTAGGCCGTCTAGCCACTGTTTACACATTAATGAGTCCCTCACTAACCTACGGTCAGGGACCTACAGTCCAGAACCGCCCGCACTCATTTTCACCAGCCTCCACTGGAAACCGGCTTCCTCAAGCCTGGGGGTTAAGAGCCTCCTCTCACCAGCTCCACTGCTTCCCCAAACAGCAGTTGACCACACCCCCAGAAAAACCTGGAGTGGGAGGCCTTTAATCGGTCTCCAGAGCCCTACCCAATACTGGGCTGGACTTTAGGGACCGGGAAACGTAAGGATCAACCACCCAACCATCTGCAGTTGTTCCGGGAAGGCCAGCCCTTATTGGCTGAACATTAGCCGTGCTAGGTATAAGGGTAGCAACCTAAGCTGCGGACCGACAATACCTGGCGTCCCCCACCGAGACCAGGCTACTGGGGGCACGTACGCCACCTAGTGGGATAACCATGCGACCACCAAAGGTCGCTCCCCCCCCCCCCTTTGATAAAGGCCGTAGGATTTCCCATAAACCCTGCATAACCCCTTCCTCGGGGTCAAAGCCCACTTTGGGGCAACATCTTCCTATATCCTCAGGGCAGAGACAACTTTTTTCCGTACACTCAGCTGTGGGCTCATAGCACACATTCATCCTACAATCACCGCCAGCACTCAGTTCACCAGCCTCCACTAGTACCGGCTTCCTCAAGCCTGGGGGTTAAGAGCCTCCTCTCACCAGCTCCACTGCTTCTCCAAACAGCAGTTGACCACACCCCCTGAACACCTGGAGTGGGAGGCCTTTAATCAGTCTCCAGAGACCTACCCAATACCTGGGCTGGACCATAGGGACCTGGAACGTGGGAACAACCACCCACCCATCTGCAGTTGTTCCAGGAAGGCCGAACATTAGCTAGGTATAAGGGTCAGCAACCTAATGCTGCTGACCGACAATACCTGGCTCCCCCACTGAGACCAGGCTCTCGGTGGCACATACGCCACCTAGTGGCAGAACCATGCGACCACCTAAGCTCGCTCCGTGACTTATATAATATATATATATATATATATATATATAATTATTATATCATATATTTCAAAATTTTACACCAGAGACCTTTACAGGTAGAAGCCCAAATTTATTCAAGATGCTGCTTAGCATTAGATGCAATATTTATGTCAAAGAGGTTATAACTTGTGTACAATTGTAAAAGACCAGCTTGTCTATTGACTCTGCATGTAAATTTGAAAACTTTATCAAAATCTTAAAATGAAGTTAGAGCCATAAAGAGGACCTATCTATCATACATGAAAAACTTTGAGATTCTCGGTTCACATATTGTGATCAAAAGATGTTTAAGCTGCCCACGACTTTCAACGTGATCTCAAATCGGGCAGTCCTATACTAACTTTTACCTCTCAATAGAGCCAATTCCAGGCTTCTCACTGGGTCCACTGACCTCCGTTATACAGAGAGAAAAAAATAAAACACACCCAACCTGCAAGCTGAGGAAGGGGTGCCTCCACTTTGGTTTTCTGCACCTGCCCACTCTCACAGGCTGTCATAAGAATGTGCAGCTTGCAGTTGGATTGTTTTTTTTTTTTCTTTCTGTATAACGGAGGTCGGTGGACTCAGTGAGAGGGTGGAATTGGCTCTTTTGGGAAGGTAAAGTTAGTATAGGATCCCGTTTGAGATCACGTTGAAAGCGGGGGGACAAAAACATCTTTTGATAAAAATATGTGAACCGAAAATCTCAAATTTTTTTCTGTATGAAGATACAAAATGCCCTTTGGGATTTCCACATAATGTATTGCCCTTTTTGCAGTATGTCCGCTGGTAGTGGTGTCTGGTACATGTTATAATTAATAAAATAAATAAATAATATATATATATATAATTATATATGTGTGGTGCCGAACCCTCCCGGGTGGCACCCAGTTTTGCAAAGTTTTTCAGAAAGTTTTTTGTGCAAACCTTTGTTATATTTGGTACATTGATTTTAACCTATATGGGAAAAAGGGGTCCCTCCATTTTGGTTTTCTGCACCTGCCCACTCTCACAGGCGCATAAAAGTGCAGCTTGCGGGTTGGGTGTGTTTTTTTTTTTTTTCTCTGTAAAGGGTGGGGCCCCCAGGAGAGGCCTGGAATTGGCTCTATTGAGAGGTAAAAGTTAGTATAGGACTGCCCGATTTGAAAATCACGTTTTAAAGTCGTGGGCAGCTTAAACATCTTTTGATCAAAATAGTGAACCGAGAATCTCAAGTTTTTCATGTATGATAGATAGCGTAAATGCTTCTTTAGGGATTTCCACGTAATGTATTGCCCATAAAGAGGACCTATCACCTCCCTGCAAAGTTGGTATCTCCCAACAGAAGGAATCCTACTAGATAATGATCTCTGCCTAAAAAAGTGAAAGTAAAATCTGTGTCCCTGTAAGGCCTTGTCCCCACAGCAATGGTTAGAGATGGCCGAATTTCTCAAAAATTCGGTTTGGTCACTTCGCCGAATTTCCCGACTAAAATAAATTCCGTCCGATTTACTTCGGGACGAATCGCGTTAAAAAACAGCTATTTCCAGGCTGCACAGAGCCTGCAGGGTGCTGTAGAACGGTGTGCCATGCTTAAATATCAGGGGGATTTTGGGTTTTGGGTTTCATACAATGTTGTGCCGCCGGGTCTTAAAAATCCTTAACTAAAAAAATTCCCTGGGCACTGAAGGGGGAAAAAATTTAAACCAAAAAAACTAAAGCGGGAATTTTCCTGATAAAGCATGCCACAAAAGCTGGAAAAAAAACCCAAGCTAAAGCCTCAGTTGGCAACTTTAGTGGGGGAAGTGTGGAGGTGCGGGGGGAAAAAAAAAAAAAAAACACCCCAAGCAGGGAGGTCAACAATGGCCCCAATGAAAAATTCCCCCCTGGAAAGGGGGCAAAACTTTAATCCCCCAAAAAACAGGGGGGGGGGGAAAAAATTCACAGGAGGGGGTTTTTTTTCACGGAATTTTCAGGAAAAGCAAGTTTGGGGCAGGTCACAATAAATTCGGGAGGTGGAAAAAACGGGAGAAAGGCCCACAGAGGGGCCCAAATGACACGTGGGGAGGGCAGGGCCACCACCATAAAGGGTCAGCCCTGGCCAAGACATTTTTGGATTTGGCAAAAAACGGGAGTAGGTCCACAAAAAGGGGCCAATAAAAGGATTTTGGGGTGACGCTGCAGGAGCAACAGCATGAGGTCAAGAGTGCACAATGACACAGTTTGGAGGTAAAGGAAAGCAGCAGCAGGGGGGTTTCAGACAGGGGCACAAGACATTCGGGGGTGGAAAAACAGAAAAAAGGCCCAAGGGGGCACAATGACACAGTGTGGAGGTCAGGGCAGCACACAAGGGGTCAGAAAGTGGCACAATGACATTCTGGAGGTGGCAAAAACGGGATTTGGCCACAAGGGGCCCCAAACGGGAGTTTTGGAGGTCCCCCGGCAGCAGCAGCTTGGGGGTCAACCCCCTTTATGGCCCCCAAAATAAAACTTTCTGGAGGGGCCAAAACGGGAAATTTAGGCCACAGAGGGGCCCAAAATTTAACACATTTGGGGGGGAACAGAAAGAAAGCACCATGAGGTCGGGCAGTGGCACAATGACATTTTTGGGGGGGGAAAAAACAGGGGAGGCCACAGAGTGGCCCCAATAAAAGGAAAAGGGGAAAGGGTACGGTGGCAGCACAGGGAGGTCAACATTTTGCACAATGACATTCGGGAAAGGGGGCAAAAAACCGGAAGTAGGCCACAGATTGGCAAATGACAGAGAGGGGGAAGGTGCCCGGCGGCAGGAGAAACCCACATGAGATCGAGAGTGGCAAAATGACCCCAGTTTTGGAAATTTAAAGGGCACCACAACACAGCATGAGGTCATAAATTTGGCACAATGAAAAGTGTGGAGGTGGGGGGCAAAACCACCCCCGGTAAAGATGGTTGGTGGCAAAAGGAGAAACGCCCAGCAGATGGTGGCATCAGGCGGGGGGCCCGGAAATCAGAATAGGGTTTGGGGCGGTAGTTTGAACTCAGACTCTTTTCCACAGTTTGGGTGAGGCTCATGGCAAAGTAGTCTGACGCCTAAGCATTGGTTTTGGGGAAATCCTGGCCGATCCACCCAATTCATTTTGACAAAGGTCACCCCGTTCCACATTTCCCGTGACAAGCGGGTTCTCCTTGGGTAACGAGGGCACCCGCCGCACAGAACACCCCCTGAGCCACACAACGGGGCCGGGGTAGGACACTTCTCCACTGCAAACTGGGCAATTTTTGGGGCCACAAAACCATTTTGCTTGCCCAGTAGCCCCCAGGGGAAACTTCAAACCCCGGGGGGTGGCAGAGTGCTGTCCAAGTGGGCCACCCCCTGTTTTTTTCGGGGGAAATTTGCTCCGGGTCCTCGCTGCTGTTTGGCGACTACCCTCCTCGCTAGGGGGAAGAAAGTTTGCCATCATGTTTTCCATACTTGGGTTTCTGGTGATAAAAGCGGGGTTACTGCTCCTAACCCCCACCTTCCCCCAGCAGCCGCGGCAGTAGTACGTGAGCGCTGAAAAACCCCCGGGGGTTCAGACCTGTCAGAGGAAAAGACAAATTCCGCAAAATAGGCAGGGGCCCAACTGACAACGGGGGATTTCCCTATAGTATTTGAGTTTGCCCTCCCTCTCGGGAGCGGGGAAAAAGGCCCCCAAATTTTGGACCGTACGAGGGCCCAAAAAAGGGAAAGAGACCCAAAGTCACCCTCTCTCCCGGGATGCTGACTTTTCGGCTGTCACTAAAACAGGCAAATCAGATGCTGCGGGCCATCTGCACAAGTCCCTCCGGGGGGCCTCCCTTCCTCACTCCACTGTATACGTCAGGGCTTCCCGGGTTTCATTTTCCTCGTAAATCCTCATTTTCCCATCTACCTCCTCCACTGCCCCCTGCTCCCCCTCTCTTGTCACCTAGGTAAAAATCCACTCTTTTTCCCAAAAAAATGTTTTCTTCTCCAAGTCCTCCTCCTCCCCTCATCCTACAGTTAAATCCCCCCCGGGACCTCATGGGGCCCGCGAGTTTGTAGCCCGCCCCCCCCTTCCCAGCCCCCCTTCCCCAGACAATTTTTCAGCATCTGTTCCAGGAATGAAGCATGGAATGACGTTATTAAATCCCAAAAGCCGGGCGACTGACAAATAACGTGGCTTCCTCAAACCCCAAACAATGGCAAGTGTCCCCCAAAGACTGCCCTGGTTTACATCAAATTTTACATAGGGGATTACCCCTTCCGCCGGGATCAAAAAAAAAAATCATAAGGCCTTTCTCTTTTCAAAACGCGCTCCAACATGTCGGGCGGGAAATTTCCCCAACAGGGGGAAACATCGCAAAACAAAAGTGTTTTGGGGGGGGCCCCATTCTGCTGTTTGAAATTCGAGGGGGGGTTTTCCCCTGGCTTTGGGGAAAAGGAGGGAAGTGCATCCCACATTTTTTCCTGCCATTTTCAGAATCTTTTTAAGATCGGTGGAAAAAACTTCGGGAAAACCTTTCACAACCAATTGAACAAAATGGGGCCAGGCAGGGCGCAGGGCCCCATCCCTCCCCGGTGCAGCACCGGACACCATTTCCTCCCATTGCCCCCTTTCCCCAAAGGTTCCGATTTGCATTTTGCGCGGAGAAAGCCACACATTGTTTTTCTTGCTGCATGAGCGGAGCAGTTCCCTCCCTTTGGTGACTTGTTCGCCGAGGCAAGCCAGGGTAAAACTGCGTGACAGGGGCTGGCCCTACACATGGGGGTATGATGGAAAGAAACTTGTGGGGTTTGAGAGGGTGGGGGGCGGGGAGGAGGGGGGAACTTTGGGGCCCCGGAGCCGCATTTTGACAACGGGAGGAAAAAAGGGGCTTCTCCTGCCAAGTTTTTGGTGTGCCGAGCAGGAAGCACATTTACTCAAGGGGCCGTAAAGGACAGGGTACGGGCCCGGGAACGTTTTACAGCCCAAAAATGCCCCCCTGCCGTCACCTTGGAACAAACCGATAAGCTAAAGGGACTGGCCCTTTTTCCCTGTTCTAAAATATTTATGAAGTGCTGGTACTCCCTTTTTTTGGAAAAGAAATTACGGTTTTGGAAACTCTCCATCTGGGCTCCCCACAAGCCAAAAGTTCTCTGAATGGTGCAGAGTCCACCATTTGGGAAAGGGAGGACTGCAGAAACCAAATTTGGACGGGAGCACGGCAGCTGCTGCACCTTAGGAGGGTTTGGGACGCATATGTTTTTCAATCGCCCCCGCTGAACGCCCCCGGCGCCATGATTTGCAGGAACAGGAGCATCTGGGCCGGGGGATGATGTCAAAGAGAAACAGCTCCCTTCTCAGAGGTTTGGGGGAGCCTTGACTGGGTGCAAAGGCAGCGTGCCACTGGCCCCTGCTGCGGGGGCAGGGGGACCATCACATGTGAGCCACCTTTTTTCCCAGGGCCCCCGGATGGCGACCCCTGCATGGTTGATGCAGGGCCGGGTGCCAACGTTTCTCCCTGGCCACCTTCACTTTTTCTTTCCACAGTTCTACATAGACCCTATTCGGTTTTCCCCCGATGTCTTAGCAAAGAACTGCCCCACTGCCCCATAGCGATTTTTTCCCCCAACGCTCCGCCTGATGACCCACTATGCCCCCCCTTGGGGGAAAGGGGGGGGTCCCCCGTGCCTCTACTTTCTTGGAAACCCGCAAGCGGGTTTTTCCCACCCCCCCCCGTTGGGTCCCAAAAAACCCCCCACTGCTGCAAACCCTCTGACTCACGGCCACACAACCCACTTTCGGCTCGCCGCTGCCTGAAAACCCAAGCTGATTCCCCCCTTTCCAGAAAGTGATGAAGCCCTTTCCTCCCTGGGTCCCCAAAATCAGTCGGCTACATCATCAACTAATTTGTGTTTTTACCCACTGCTGTCCTTTTTCACCGGTCTTGGTTTTGGGAAAAGGCTGACCCCCACAACATGACCCCCCCCACCACTCTCCCCATCTTACTTTGCCCCTACTGCAAAAAGCAGGGGGTATTGGCCCCATTTTTTCGCTGCCAAGTAGCTGCCGACGCCCTCCTCAAATTGTTTTTATCCTCGCTAAATATTTGGGGCTGAGCCCAACCACATATTTGATTCTGGCTTAGGGAACCGAATGGAACAGAGGGGGGTTGAAAGGGTAGGGGGAGGGCCGCTGACCCCCTAACCCCCCCCATGCCCAAATAAGGGTTGTGTCTGACGTTCCCCCCACTCTTGGGTCGGGGTTTTCCCGAAAGTCATCTTTTTAGGAAATGGGTAACCTAGTCAAAACCCCAAACAAAAACCCTTGGGTTGCTAGTCAGTTCACGGGGCCCCCAATGACAGCGGCATTTGGGGGCCTCACCGATTGGGCCCCTGCTGCGACATCCCCCTTTCTGTGCTGCGACCCTGGGGCCGCTCCAGGGAAAGTTTGTGCCATTTCCCCCTCCCCAGGGGAAGAGCCCGCCACCTCTCTTTCTGACATACTGTTTGTTCTAAAATGTACAGACACTGTTTGATGAAGAAACTGAAAATGATAAAAACACACCCCCGTATTTGACTCCAAAAGGGAACCCAAAAACAAGCTTGGGGAACCCTTGGGGTATAAATTTCGCTCCACCAAAAGGGGGAAGGGAAAAATTTTACTTGTAGTGCCGTTTTTAAAAAATCTGTGTAATTTTAAAATGAATTAAAAGCACAACCCGCTTTTTTTAAAACCCTTCCGGGGTATGAATTAAAATTTCAGAATTTCTTTTTGGGCGGGGAAAAACAAATTTTCTTTTACTGAGAAAAACGGGAGAAAAAAAAATTAGTTTAAACCCTTGGGGTGAAATTGCCCCAAAATTTAAATTACACCAAAAACTACCACTTTGTAGCCCTGTTTCAATTCGTGTATTTTTAAAACCCCACACAACAAGAGGAAAACTTGTAATTTTAAACCCTTTGCCCTTTTCAAATATGCCAAAAAAAAGAAAATTTTCTTTTTTTCTGGTGAAAAAGACGGTTTTTTTTTAACACCACATCAGCAGAACAACCTTAATTTAAACCCCCCCTTTAAATTGTGCAAAAGAATTGGGGCAAACCCCAAAAACCCAAGACTTTGTAGCGGTTACAATCGTGTAATTTTTTCGCTAAAACAACAAAGGGAAAAAATTTTAATTAACCTTTTCTGTGAAATTTTGCTACAGGAAAAAGTATTTTTTGCCGGGGAAATAAAAGGTTTATTTTTGTCACCACAGGGACAGAACCTTTTTTTTAAATTTAACCCCCGGAGGGAAAAATTAAAGCAAAAGAATTTGGGGGCAAACCAAAAAATAAAACTTTTTAGCTTGTTTTCAATGGGGTGTATTTTAGCTACCAACAAAAGGGAAAAATTTTTAAATTAAACCCCTTTGCCCCTTTTGAATTTTCTACAGAAAAAAGTCTTTTTTTTTCCGGGAAAAAAAAACTTTATTTTAGACCCCCCCAACCCCCCAAAACAAACCCCCTTAAAAAATTAAACCCCTGGGTGTAAATTGCACAAAAGAATTGAGCAACCAAAACTACGAGCTTTTTAGCGTGTTTCAATGGCGTTTTAAATTTTACGCTAACAACAAAGGAAAAAAAATTTTAATTAACCTTCGCTTTGGGAAAAAGCTACAGAAAAAGTGTTTTTTTTGCCCGGGGAAAAAAAGGTTTTTTTTTTGTCCCCCACAACAGCAGAACCCAAAGCTTTAAATTTAAAAACCCCTGGATTTTAAAATTTTTGCAAAAAAATTGAGCACCAAAAAATTTTCCCCTTTTTAGCGTTTTTCATGCTTATTTTAAAACCCAACAAGAGGGAAAAAAATTGTAATTAACCCCTTCCTTTTTTCAATTAAGCTACAAAAAAATGTCTTTCTTGCTGGGGAAAAAGACATTTTTTTTAGTCCCCCACAGCAGCAAACAACGCTTAATTTAAACCCCCGGATGTAAATTCACAAAAGAATTGACAAAAAAAAAAACGACGAGCTTTTTTTTCTTTTACAATGGCTTTTTTTACCAAAACAAAAAAGAAAATTTGTAAATTTTAAACCCTTTTGGGGTTTTAAATTTTCAAAAAAAAAATTTCTTTTTTGCCTGAAAAAAAGGGTTTAAATTTTTGTCCCACAGGGAGCCAAAAAAAATTTAATTAACCCCTTTGTAAAAATTTGCGCAAAAAGAATTGAGCAACCCAAAAATTAACCCCCTTTTTAGTTTTACTTTTTTTAACGCCCCAAGGGGAAACTTGGGAATTTAAATTGCTTGTTAATTTTTTAACCCGGAAAAGTAAAAAATTTTGGGTGGGGAAATAAACGGTTTAGTTTTTCCCACGCAGCAGAACAACGCTTAAGTTAAACCCCGGATGTAAATTTCGCAAAAGAATTAGCAGCCAAAAAATTTCCAGCTTTTTTACATGTTTCAATGGGGGTGTATTTTTCACTACAAAAACAAGTAAAAACTTGTAATTAACCTTCGCTTGGGGAATTAGCTACAGAAAAAGTGTTTTTTTTTTCCGGGGAAAAAGAAGGTTTAAAATTTTTGGGCACCCAACAGCAGAACAACGCTTTAAATTTAAACCCCCGGGTGTAAATTGCGCAACAGAATTGAGCAAAACCCAAAAAATAAAGAGCTTTGTAAACGGTTTTCAAAGGCGTGTATTTTAAAGCTAAAAAAACAAGAGGGAAAAATTTAAAATTTAACTTTGGGTTGTAATTTTTGCTTTCAGGGAAAAAAATTTTTTTGCCGGGGAAAAAAACGGTTTTTTTTATCCCCCACAACCCGCAGAACAACGCTTAATTTAAACCCCCGGATGTAATTGCCAAAAGAATTGAGCACCCCAAAAAAAAACCAGCTTTGGGAGCGTTTTTCAATCATGTATTTTTTTCGCTTTCACAAAAAGGAGGAAAACTTTTAATTAACCTTTTTCTTGTCAATTATGCTACAGAAAAAAAGTCTTTTTTGCTGTTAAAAAAGACATTTTTTTTGTCACCACAGCACAAACAACCTTAAATTTAAACCCCCGGGGTTAAACTTCACAAAAAAATTGACAACCAAAAATACGAGCTTTGTAAGGGGTGTTCAATTGCGTGTAAATTTTTCCCACCAAAAAGAGGAAAACTTGTAATTTAAACCCTTTTCTTGTGAATTTTGCTACAAAAAAAAGTTTTTTTGCCGGGGGAAAAAAAAAGGTTTTAAATTTTTGTCCCCCCACAGCAGCAGAACAACCCTTTAAAATTTAAACCCCTGGATGTAAATTGCTCAAAAGAATTGAGCAACCAAAAACTACAAGCTTTGTAGCGTGTTACAATGGCGTGTATTTTACGCTACACAACAAGAGGAAAACTTGCAAATTAACCTTCGCTTGTGAATTATGCTACAGGAAAAAATGTATTTTTTGGCGGTGAAATAAACGGTTTCTTTTAGTCATTACAGCAGCAGAACAACGCTTAATTAACCCCTGGATGTAAATTGCGCAATAAAATTGAGCAACCAAAAACTACGAGCTTTGTAGCATGTTACAATGGCGTGTGTTTTACGCTACACAACAAGAGGAAAACTTGTAATTAACCTTCGCATGTGAATTATGCTACAGAAAAAATGTATTTTTTGCTGGTGAAAAAGATGGTTTATTTTAGTCACCACAGCAGCAGAACAACGCTTAATTAACCCCTGGATGTAAATTGCGCAAAAGAATTGAGCAGCCAAAAATTACCAGCTTTGTAGCGTATTACAATGTCGTTTATTTTATACTATACAACAAGAGGAAAACTTGTAATTAACCTTCGCTTGTGAATTATACTACAGGAAAAATTTATTTTTTGGCGGTGAAATAAACGGTTTCTTTTAGTCACCACAGCAGCAGAACAACGCTTAATTAACCCCTTGGATGTAAATTGCGCAAAAGAATTGAGCAGCCAAAAATGAATTGGTATTTGTATTGTAAAAACGCTGTTTCTTTAAATGAATACAACAGGAACAGGCTTAGATCACCCTTGGATATTCAATGTGCTGTGAGCAGATAGCATTAAAAGGTATATGCAGCTGCACTGGACGCACACTGGACTTCAGATCCAATACCCCACAAAATCAGAATTAGAACGTTAAGAGAAGCAGTCTCTGAGACAAGCTGTGACACCCCACAAAAATTGCTGTATAAAAATGAGTTCTTTAGTATCAGCTAACATAAGCAGCCACGGCAGCACCTTCCCTAATCAGTACAGTGAGAGCGGTATGAGCTCCCAGCGTTGCGCCCGGATTTATATAGTGCGGTGACGTCACAAAATCCCGCCGGTCTCTGATGGGCTTCATCTCTGCACATGTCATGCAGGCTATGCCCTTCTTCCTCCCAGAGATCTTTGCCCCATGTAACGCCATGTGCTGCGCAGCCATTTTCTCAATCAAAAGCACACTTCGTTCACGCGAAGTACCCCAAAGTTCGACTTCATTCCGAACCGAAGTTTTCCTGAAATTCTAAACAAATTCCACTTCGTTAGAATCAATTCGCCCATCTCTAGCAATGTTATTTGGACGGTTTTGAAAACTGTCTGTCAAACTTTAGTACGGACCTTTATGGGAAATCCATGCAGCAGTATTTGCTCTCTGCCGTGGGGACAGGCCCTAATATTGAGGTAAACCCTCTGATTTGCTAATGACATGTATTGGAAAAAAAGCTTATAGTTTCATCTACTATAATTTTCTGTGTGTTTATGTGGTGGTGATAAGTACCCTTTAAGCTCAAAGATAAAAAAAAGTCATAAAGTTCCTACAATTATAAAGTGTTCGTTATAGTGTAAATGCATATTACAGTTGTATACATTAACTAGTACTATCCTCCAAATGCACCAGAGTATAATAAAAAAAAATCATTAACACTGTAGGGCCTCATACAGACAGCCAAAATGTGGGCACATTTTATAGCCCATATTATTAATGCAAATCCTCAATGACTGTAAGTCTTATAACCCAAACCAGCCATATCACAGGGATCTACGATGCTGATAGTTCAGGTTATTATGGTTAGGACTTGCTTCAATAACACAGATGCTAAAACATGGCTGCATTATGGCAGTAAAACGAGAATGTTGTATTAAATTAATAGCTGAGAAGACAGAAATAGGACCTCAATAAAGTGAAATAATGGCAAGATTATGGGTTATATAAACAAAGTGCTATGAAATAACATAGCTAGATGTTGAGCTGTAAGCCTATCCTCTTACTTTTTTATCTAACTTATTGAAAGGATATAGGATAATGATGTGCAATGAAATAGCTCTTTGTGCACTTTTATGTGTGGCATCATAAAGCTACATCTGTTACTTTGGAGTAGCTGTGAGTTCAAGGATCAAAGGATAATAGAATACATGTTAAAAGGATTGTTAAAAACAATTGGAAATAGGCTTCAGGCTACGCAGAAGGAAGGGGGCTCTACAGCAGTATTTTTGTCACACTGTCTCATCTGTTGCATTGTTCAGCACTCTCCAAGAATCTGCTGTGCTTCTGCATTCAATCTCTCTGCTTGTGGTTTGGACCCATGCACCAGGTTCTCATTTCTTTTAATGACAGTGTGCTTAAGGCTATGTGCACATGGCTTAAAATGGGACGTATTTCAGTCCGTATTTCAGTCCGTACTGTGCGTATTACGGCTGGAATACGTCCCAGTCATTACGGTAATCCACAGTTCTCATAGAGAACTATGGATTACGTCTCCTCTCCTCGCTCGGCGAATACGCCATGGGGGAGATAAGTGACATGTCATTTACTAGCGGCATATACGCGCCGCTAGTAATGATAGTCTATGGGCCAGCAGGGTGCCGGCCCCCCGCTCCCGCACCCGCCCCACCCCCGTCCACGCAGTGTAATTGCGGGGCATAATTACGCCCTGCAAATAAGCCGTGTGAACATAGCCTTAGATGCCCCTGACCTCAGCCACTGCCAATGTTCCTCAGCCTCTTAAAGAACCCATACCACAGTACTTTGGTCCTGAGAAATAAAGTCTGTTTGTTATCTGCTATCTGCAAAGGTGTTCCTTCTTCTACTGTTATCAACCCAGCTTATATATCTAACCACATCTAACCTTCCACTGCCCATCCTGACCTTTTTCGGACCACCGTTTATGACTATTCTCTACCTGTCTTGATCCATGCACTGTCTGACTACACGACCTGCTTGCCCTCTTGGTGACATGTCCTTGTGCTAACTATTTATCTATGACCCAGCTAATATTAATAAAGACTGCTTCGTTATAGTGACTTAGGGATGTCCTGTGAGAAACTCCTCACCTCCTTGAAGGAGTATATTCCACTAGTTTTCAGTCAAATCTTTTAGTGGCCAAACAAACCCACTACACCTTCTGGTTTTGTTACCATTTTCTCACGCCATGCATCCTGCTGACACCTGTGCCTGAAATCTACCAGTTGGGCAATGAATTTGCACAGCAACATAGCTGGCAAAATCAGATCTTACCCACACATTTGGAAGTTATGTATTTCCCTCTTACTTCTGCTCGTGCTCCTCCTCCAGTCCAGCTTGTACTCCTATCACATGTTCCAAGCAAACCAGGACTTCAACCGTCTACATCTTCTCCTTATGATAGTAGCCCTGATATTTCCAGGGAACTCCTCATGCAATGCACCAGAAAAATTCTTGCTCAACACTTTTCTTCACATAGAGCAAAGGTTGTTTACACCATTTCCCTACTCTCTGGAGTAACTCTTGTCAGGGTTCCTACCTTTAAGAACAGAATGACCAAGTGACATCTAACCTTAAACTGTTTTGATAACTTTCAACATGTTAGTGAAGGGGCAGAGAACACAGTCAATCAAGTGGATGGGAGGAGGGGGAAAAGCAGTAGTGGATGAAGTATATAACACATTATATAGGAGTATAGCAGAAAAATAAACAGGGATTCTAACTCCACTGTTAAGCAAGCAACCTGTACTATTGCTAGTAGACATGCCTTTCGGCAAATGATTCCCTTTAAAGAACCTTAATCTAATTTGCATACTTTTCCTATATAGCATGACTAATAAGATACATTTATTCATTCATTTTTGGTTTAAATGCATTGGTATAAGAAAAAATGGTAGCAGAGGTGGATATACAGTAGCTGTAATGACCATGCCTGTTCAGGCCACAGTGCAGTTCTCTGCTCATAAGGTACAGCAGAAATTGCAATTCTGCCCATGATTTGTTACTGAATTGTGTATGTTTTTTGCGATGGTCTGAACACTGTCTGTTTCTTCTGCTGGCCTTGTGCTGTGCTGCAGGTGAATTAAACTGAGTGTGATGGACAGTTGCCTTCGCTATTCAGTGTGTTTTTTGTGTGGCTGGATGTCAGAGGTCTGGCGGTTTGTTATTTTTTGGGGATTTCTTGGATTGCTTTTGCCTGCCTTTTTAACCTCCGTTTCTGCCTGTCCTTCTTGAACTTCTTTGGTATCTCTGGTTTGACCTGTATTTGCTTGACCCTTCTCGATTGTGTTTGTCTGTCTTGTCCGTTCCTGTGTTTCCCACTACCCAGTGTAGGGACTGTCAACCAGTTGTCACCAATCACCTAGGGTTGAGCCATCACGCAGGCAGAGACAGCATTGGGAGGCCTAGTGCTAGGACTTACCATCTGCCTTTCCTGTTCGGGTTCTAGGGTCATTCACAATAGTTTTTTATTCTTGGTATGAGGGAATAGGGTTTAAATACCTTAAGCACTGTGCTGACTCTTTATTGCTGTACAAATTGTATGATACAGATCATTTATATCTGACTAGAGGGAATCTACTGTGCTAGGGAACAAAATTTTAGCAGCAGTGGAAACATTTCTAAATTACAGTTATGGAGGGAGCAGAAGTCACAAAAAAAGGAAAAGTTGTTAAAAAATATCAGAAGTTTAGCAAGTAAATATCTTCCTACATGTTATAGTCAGCATTGTACATCCTCCATACCTTAAAATGTTCTTTGCTAGATAATCTGCTGTATTTCTGCTATATTCAGACTGAAAAAAATGTAGCATATATTGCAGACAAGTGGAAATTCATTAATGAACAGGCTCGGATTGGCCCACAGGGGAATCCCCTGACGGACTCCTGAGCATAGCAGACCTGGAATTTCTTTCCAACTGCATATGCATCCTTGGGAGAGGCAGAGAGAAAGAGGAAAAACGCAAGAGGCAGTGTATAAGAGGCATGTTCAGTCATGTACAGCAACTGCATTGTGAGCCCCTGGTATCAACTCCATTGTGGCCTCCCCTCCCCAGCAGAATAAACCCCAATGGTGGGTCCTCGACATCCCAGTCTGAACCAAACACATGATCAAAGGTACAGAAATTAATTTTGAAATCAAATTTGTCATTTCAAGTATATTACTTCAGGCTATTTGCTTTACACCCTGCAAAATTAATAAGTACAAAAATGAAATAACAACAGAATAAGATCTACAAATGTAATCTTAGGAAAGATTTACTTCATTCTATTAGACAAATTAAATATTCAAGACAGAAATGTAAATTTGCCGGTATACAAATATGGAATAATGCGTACAGTTTTAGGCACCATTGTTTAAAAAGGACATAGCCTGATTAGAGCAGTTGCAGAGGTGGGCGACCATATTGTTTAAAGAAAAGGAAAGTTGCAGTACCAAAGTATGCTATTAAACTTGCGGTTATTCACCTTGGAAAAAAGGCATATGGGTGATTTAATTACCATGTACAAATACGTGACGGGATAGTACATAGATCTCTTATGTGATCCTTTTACACCCAGGCCTGTAACAACAACAAGTGGCATCCTCTATGTCTAGAAGAAAAAAGGGTTCACCATCATCACATAAGAGGATTCTTTACTGTAGGACCGATAAGACTTCTGACCTTGCTGCCATAAGACATTGTGATAGTGGATTAATTGTACAAGTTCAAAAAGGGTTTAGATGCCTTTCTTCAAAAATAGAATATTACATGTTATTATTACTAGATTCTGGAGATTGGACTTTGATCCAGGAATTATTCTGATACATGGCCAAAATCAAATGATAATACTGCCGAAGTTGTCCCGATGTGCATATAAAATGAATAATAATATGGGGGTAAATAAAAAAAATATTTTAATTCAATAAAATCAGGTTTATTTCTTTATTTTCGTTAGCCAATAGTATTGGTGTAACGAAAATAAAGAAATAAACAGGATTTTATTGATTTAATTTTTTTTTTCTTTACCCCCATATTATTATTCATTTTATATACACATCGGGACAACTTCGGCAGTATTATCATTTGATTTCGGCCATGTACAGTTTTATTTCAGCTTGCATTAGAAAACCCATAGGAGCGTCGCTCGCTCTCTCATTGGTCCAAATAACCGTGCCCTTTTAACTTAGCCAATCACAGAGCTCGCTCTGAATTTCTTTTCCCCATAGAACTCTATGAGAAAGTAGCTCGCGCTCTGATTGGCTAAGCTGGACGAGCCCCCGCCGCTTCAACCAATCAGCTTGTTTCTGCCTTTTTACTGTAATTTGAACTGTCCCGCCTTTGAATATGAATGGTCAATATTTCTCCATAGGTTAGAATGGGTCCCTGTCGCTCCTATTCCGAATGGTCAATACTCCTCCATAGGTTAGAAAGGGCCACTGTCGCTCCTGTTCTGATTGGCTGGTTTATGCCGACCAATCAGAAGAGCTTAAACAATTTGAATTACTGTATTTCCCGGCAATTCTCTATATTGCAATTCCCTATGTAGCGCCGGTCTCGGTGACAAATGCGTTGTTCGGGATTTAACTGATTTATTTTTAGAGAAGGTTTCAGCTCTTTATCTGATAATGATTTACACTTAATAAAAATGATTTTTTTATTCATACTCCATGCTGCACGGCGCTGAGCGCCGAGATTGCATTGCGCCGATCTCTCCATAGACTACAATGGGAGAAGTAGCTCGCGCTCTGATTGGCTGGGATAGTCAAGCTCCTGCTAGCTCAGCCAATCAGCTCTTTTCTGTATTTTTACTGTATTTTGAACTGTCCTGCCTTTGATTTTGATTGATCAAAACTTCTCCATAGGATATAATAGGTCTTTGTCGTTCCTATTCTGATTGGTCAATTCTCCTCCATAGGATATAATGGGTCTTTGTCTCTCCTATTCTGATTGGCTGGTTTATGCCGACCAATGAGAATAGCTTACAGAATTTGAATTACTGTATTTCCCGGAAATTCTCTCTATTGCAATTCCTGATGTAGCGCTGGTCTCGGCGACAAACGCGTTGTTCGGGATTGAATTGATTTATGTTTATAGAATGTTTGAGCTCTTTTTCAGAGAATATTTTACAACTAATAAAAATGATTTTTTTATTCATACTCCATGCCACACGGCTTTGAGAGCCGAGATTTCATTGCCCCCATTCTCCATAAAACTACATGGGAGAAGTAGCTCGCGCTCTGATTGCCGGGAAAAGCCAAGCCCCCGCTAGCTCAACCAATCAACTCTTTTCAGCATTTTACTGTATTTGAACTGTCCCCGCCTTTGATTTTGATTCGTTCAAACTTCTCCATAGGCTATAATGGGTCCCTGTCCCCCTAATTCTGATTGCCCGAGATAGCCAAGCCCCCGTAGCTCACCCAATCAGTTTTTCTTTTTCTGCATTTTTACTGTATTTTGAACTGTCCCACCTTTGATTCTGATTGGTCAATAGTTCTAAATAGGTTTTAAGGGTTTCACTGTCGCTCCTATTCTGTTTGGGCCCGGGTTTCTGCCGACCAATAAGAAAAGCTTTCAGAATTTGAATTACTGTATTTTCCGGCAATTTCTAATATCCTAATTCTTGATATTACACCGTTCTAGATTTTAGGAAAGTGATTTTTTTTTACAATAATAAGAAAAAAAGTGGATTGGCACCAGTCCAGGCTCACTACAATGGAAATATGTTGCAGAGTTCGCAGGCATTAAGCAAATCGCTTACTGGAGGTGCTATGCTTCATATAGACAGTCCCAGTAAAGTAACAATTTAGAAAGAAATAGCAGCACTCACCTGTATCTTCTTTTTATATACTTTTTTATTCATTTTCCCCCGGGCACGCGAGCATACAGGCATGGAGAGAACACCAATGCAGCCTACAGCTTTTCACGTCATCCGACGCTTCCTCAAAGGGATCTTGAGGAAGCGTCGGATACGGTAAACAGCTGAAGGCTGCATTGGTGTCCCCTCCATGCCTGTATGCTCGCGTGCCCGTGAAAATGAATAAAAGTATATAAAAAGAAGATACCGGTGAGTGCTGCTATTTCTTTCTAAATTGATTTTTTTTTTATTATTTTTATTTTTGAGGTTTGAGCTGTTTCTGATAATGTTTTCCAGCTTTATAAAGGCGATTTTTTTGGAATCATACTCCATGCCGCACGAAGCTGAACGCCGAGATTTCTGTTGCGATCTTCTGTATGCTTCCTCTCATGTTCCGTTCTTGCTTCACTTCGCCTCCGCCGGAGCATTTAGACCGAAATAAACTAGGTCTGACTGTCGGGGCTGCCGAGCGCTGCACTGCGCCGCACTTTGCCCACTCGCGAAACGTAATGCCTCGGAGTTTTCGAGCGCGCCGCGTCCCGCCCCCGGAATGCCTACACCGCGCCCACACCGTGCCCATTGCCCGCCCCTTCATGCGGGGCGCAGCTGAAAGTGGCGAACGCTGCGCTTAACACTGCACCCTGCGCCGACAGGGGATTGGCCGGTAGGCCAGGTTTTCTCCCAAAAAACAGGCGAAAAGCCCATTCATACATGTCGCCCTATAGAGTTATAGGTTGGAGTCAATGGACTTGTGTCTTTTTCCAACCTTATCTGCTAAGTTACTAAATTCCGTTAAGCTTCATCATTCCTCACTGTTTATAGTCAGCATCTAAAGTTTCTCTTCCTTACTTCACATCTTCTTGCTTTGTTTGCCTGTTGTAAACTTCACATTCCAGATACCAAAGTCTATCCATGTGTCTTTCCTCAAATTTATCATTCTTTAAAGTGCTTTTCTAAACCCTTCTAATGTTTTTATCTGGTCCTGATGCTGAGAACAAGGGCTGTAAGCCCAGAAATCTAAAGTTAAATTGTTCCATCTCATTGATTGAAAAATTTGATCCTGAGGACAGATCTAGGGAACCTGTGTAAAACATGAAGATCTTGCTTACATACATAAATTCCATCAAATCTTACTTCACAAGTCAAAGGATATGGGGCATACTAGAGGGCTACTCTTAGGTTGCACCAACTCACCAGCTTCAGTGTTCAGTGCTTCATTTTGGTCGCTGATCTGCTTGCCTAAAACATTGCCAGTGTGCCCAAGGGATAAAATAATTTAGTTTCTGTTGTCTGTAAAAGTATTTGTTACTACTTCAACTGTTATCAACCCAGCTTCTACTGTTTTCAATGTAGCTTGTACATTCTGCCATGCCTAACCACATGCACTACCTGACTACCACTTATGACTTTACTCTTCCTGAGTTAATGCTAGAGCCAATGCACTAACTGACTAGCATTAATGTCACCATCTTAGTACTGTTACCCGGTAACCACTGTATCAATGTACAAAACACACAATCTCTTAGACTAAAAGTGCCCATACTTCTTCTTCATTTGGCTGACAGCTATTTCTCTCTATTCCCCCATACACATGCACACTTCTCTCCCCCAACATCATCGGTTAGAGGAAATTCTAGAGTCTCCCATATATATTAAACAGTTGACCAGTCCCACCACAATTTTTGGGTAAAACCACCACCACAGGCCATACTTACAGCTAAATAGCTGGACTATAGAATGAACCCAGTCGGAGGAAAAACAAGCCCCCGTGCTACTTGGGAAAGATAAAACAGGTGCAGATAACTAATGCACACAAGCTCACACACCCATCCACTAGGTGAGCAACTGAATGATGAAAAACTGCACATTAAGTAAGTACCAGTTCACACTAGTATGCGAACAAGCCACGATATAATACATGCGGAGACTGCACAAATGCAAAAATACCAATAAGACAACCACTCAAACGCCTTCTATATATAAGGGGGGGTGTTTGCTGGGAAAAAAATATAATTTAATATAATAAGGCGAACAGGGTGCCCTCTATACAGAA